>PVIY010010422.1:0-14019 GCA_004026745.1 Myrmecophaga tridactyla
AAAATATGGTAGCCCATGACAGACTCTGAGATCTGTCCTGTAACTACTTGCTGAAGAGTACTTTGAAAACTATTGCCTTTTTATTTCTTCACTTTGTATATATGTTATACTATAAAAAAGTTAAAAAGAAAAAAAATACAATTACTTAAAAATACAAATAAACAAATCTTCAAATCCCTATTCCTTTCCAGCTTTATCTCCTACACTTTTCCTCCTATACCACTCTTCATTTCAATCAAATCTATTTGTTCTCTCATGCTACCAGGTCTTTGGGCACACTATCCCCTTTTGTCTAGATATGCTTCTGTACAATCTGCCTTAAGTGTTCATATTTGTCCTTCAAGGACCATCACAATTGTCACCTCCTCTGTGAGGACTTCCTTGATGTCCTCTCTCTTTCTCCTCCTACTTCCAAAATCGGATCCTCATTCTGAAATCATATCCACATATACTATCATTGTTGACTTGTTTATCTACCCAATTTGAACTGCTTAAGAGGTATTTTTTTCACTATTTTATTTATTCATTCAACCATTCATGCAGTTTGGAAGTTACGTCTATTTCTCAACTGTCTTCAGGCTAGAAAAATATCTGTGCTGCCTTAAACAATCAAATTACATAATCATAAATGAGCTTCCACTTGACAATGCAACTGTGAAAACCAAAAAACTCAATAAAAAGTAGCCTCAGCTAAATGCAATGTGGTATTGTGGACTGGATCACCAAACAAAAAAATAAACTAATGAAACAACTGTTGACGTCCAAATAAAGGATAGGCTAAGCCTACTTAAAATTAGGCCTAAAAGTCACCCCCAAGAGAACTTCTTTTGTTGCTCAGATGTGACCTCTCTCTCTCAACCAACACAACAAGCAAACTCACTGCCCTCCCTCTCTCTACGTGGGACATGACACCCAGGGGTGTGGACCTTCCTGGCAACATGGGACAGAAATCCTAGAATGAGCTGGGACTCAGCACCAAGGGACTGAGAAAACCTTCTCGACCGAAAGTGGGAAGAGAGAAATGAGACAAAACAAAGTGTCAATGGCTGAGAGATTCCAGAGTCGAGAAGTTATCCTGGAGGTTATTCTCATGCATTAAATAGATATCACCTTTTTAGTTAAGGTGTAATGGAGAGGCTGGAGGGAACTGCCTGAAAATGTAGAGCTGTGTTTCAGTAGCCATGCTTCTTGAAGTTGATTGTATAATGATACAGCTTTTGCAATGTGACTGTGTGATTGTGAAAACCTTGTGTCTGATGCTTCTTTTATCTACCTCATGGACAGATGAGTAAAACATATGGATTAAAAATAAATAAATAATAGGGAACAAATGTTAAAATAAATTTAGTAGACTGAAATACTAGTGATCAATGAAAGGGAGGGGTAAGCGGTATAGTATGTATGAATTTTTCTGTTTTCTTTTTATTTCTTTTCCTGAATTGATGCAAATGTTCTAAGAAATGATCATGACGATGAATATACAACTATGATGATATTGTGAATTAACGATTATATATGTAGAATGGAATGATCATAAGGTAAGAATGTGTTTGTATGTTGGTATGTTTAATAAATAAAATAAATAAATAAATAAATAAAGACATTTGTACTTTATTTTCCTGAAATCAGGAAAATGTTGGTCATTGCTATAGCAATGTTGATATTCATAACCTTCTACTTGATATTTTGAAAACATTCACAGTTTTGACAGCTGATCAGATGGTATTTATGTTAGTGTTTAATATTTAGAATTTAAGAAATTCTGATATCTGAATCTGTAGATTTTTTCCTTGTTGCCTTAATTTTAAATTGATTTATGAAATTTACTGTGCAAACAGGTACTACAATGACAATTTAGATACTTGATTTAACTATGCCTATGGATAAGCTAAGATATCCTTTTTTTGGTGGTTCTAAATGTATTTTTGTTTTCTTAAATAAAAATATATTTTTTTAATCTGAAAAAAAAGAATAACGCGCCAGTATTAATCTCCTTGTTTCTACAAGCGCACCACAGTTATGTAAGATGTTAACATTATGGGGAAATAGTTGAAGAGCACACAGGAACTCTCTACTACCTCTGCAACTTTTCTGTAAATTTGAAATTATCCCAAAATAAAAAGCTTAGTAAAAAAAATTTAAGTACTCCAGAAAAGGTTGAAAGAACTACCTACCAATGTTGATAGAGGACATGAATACAAACTTTAATTACAACCATGATAGCAAAAAATGAAAAATAAGATATATATTTCTATTATTAAAAAGATAAGGAACTTATTTTTAATAGCCTGCAATGAATGAAAACGTGAGGATTTATTAATGCTACAAAAAAACAATTACACCTCTAAACTGAAGCTGCTCAATTTCTAATTTCAAAACTACATACATAACAGTGAAACAGCTTACACAGAAAGCTTAACATTGCACTATTTTATCACATTCATCAGAACTAAGTCATCAATGTAAATCATGGTGGTAATTATATAATTTCATTGAACTTCCGTTTGGACTTAATGGGTTCCCAAGTTCTAGGTCTAAGGACTGGATAGATCTCCCTGAAACTTGTTTCTAAGACTACTAGACAATTATTAAGGTACAATTCAAATAAATTTTATCTTTTCTGGTGTTCTTCTTTAGTTGAAGTCAGACATATTAATTTCTGTCACAACTTAACGGCTAATACAGGAAAATAGGTTATTTCATTTATATAGAGCACTGTATCAAAACTAGAACAATTAAACAATGATCCTAACACAGTGTTATTCAGTTCAAGCAGCTTGGATTACAGTAATGATACCACTGATTAGTAAGCAAGTAAGAGGATAGCCTGGATAGACGAAAGGCTTTAAAGATAACTCTAACTTGCCAAACACTGAGAAAGGATTATATCAAAATGAAAGCAAAATTGTGAGGAAAATAAAACTCTTAGAACAATTTCTTTTCTTTGTATTCTCTTTTTAATATTTACATTTTTCCTGCTTTATGAATGTCTTTTTTTTTAACAGTTTTATTCACACACCACACAATCCATCCAAAGTGTACAACCAATAGCTCTAGGTAAAACCAGTTATGCATTCACCACTATTCTCATTGCTCTCAAAAACAAAAAACAAAAAACCTATACTCCACATACTACCCCTCATTATTGATACTTAGCTTTAGTATAGTACCTTTGTTACAAATGATGAAAAAATATTACAATGCAACTGTTAACTATAGTCCTTAGTTTGCATTAATTGCATATTTTCCCATACCCCCCTATTATTAACATCTTGTAATAGTGACATACTTTTGTTCTAGTCATGTAAGAACATTCTTATATTTGCACAATTAACCAATCATTGTCCACAACAGTTTTCACTGTTAGTCCCATGTTTTACCCTCTAGCTTTCCTTCTAATGATATACATGACCTGAGATTCCCCTTTCAACCATATTCACACTCAGCACTGTTAATTACACTTAAAGTATTGTGCTACCATCACTTTGATCCATTTCCAAACATTTACAATTAACCATATTAAAAATTCTGTACATCTTAAGCATCATTCTCTACTTTCTTTCTATCTTCTAGCAACCTATACTCGACAGCTTAACGCCCACAATTTGCTCATAATTAATTCATCTTAAGACCATACAATGATTTGCCCTTTTGTGTCTGGCTTATTTCACTCAACATAACGTCTTAAAGGTTCATCCACTCTGTCACATGCATCAAGGCTTAAGTCCTTACAGCTGTATAATATTTCATTATATATATATATATACATATATATACACACACACACACACAAAAACACACACACACACATCACAGCTTGTTTAGCCAATCATCAGTTGACGGACTCTTGGACTGCTTACATTTTTTGGCAATCATGAAAAATGGCACTATGAACATCGGTGTGCGAATGTCTGTTCTCACCCCTGCTTTCAGTTCTTCTAAGCATATACCTAGTTAACAGGACTGCTAGATCATAAGCTATACTTAGCTTCCTGAGAAACGGCCAAACTGCCTTCAAAGCGCCTGCACCATTCTACATTCTCACCAGCAGTGAATAAGTGTTCCTATTTCACCACATCCTCTCCAGCATTTGCAGTTTTCTGTTTGTTTGTTTTAACGTTCTTAGCAACTTTGTTTCACAGTAAGTAGCTCCATGTTTGTTTGTTTGTTTTTTAATGGCCATTTAGTAGGTATGAAATTACTCACTGCGGTTTTGATTTGTATTTCCCCAATAGTTAGTGATATTGAGCATCTTTTCATGTGCCTTTTAGCCATTTGCATTTCCTTTTTGGAAAAGTATCTATTCAAGACTTTTGTCCATTTTCTACTTGGGTTGTTTGTCTTTTTATTGTTGAATTGTAAGATTTCTTCATATATTCTGGATATTAAACTCTTATTGGATATGTGGTTTCCAAATATTTTCTCCCATTGAGTAGGCTGCCTTTTCACTTTCTTGGCAAAGTCCTCTGAAGAACAAAAGTATTCTATTTTGAGGCAATCCCATTTATCTATTACTTCTTTCACTGCTTGTGCTTTGAGTGTAAGGCCTAAGAAACCATATGCTACCACAAGACCTTGAAGATGCTTCCCTACATTTTCTTCTAGGAGTTTTATCGTAATAGCTCTAATGATTAGGTCTTTGATCCATTTTGAGTTAATTTTTGTATAAGGTGTGAGATATGGAGATATGGGTCCTCTTTCATTCTTTTGGATATGAATATTCAGTTCTCCCAGCATCATTTGTTGAAGAAACTGTTCTGTCCTAGTTGAGTAGACTTGCCGCCTTGTCAAAATTCAATTGCCCAATTCAACTTCCCCAAGTTGAATTCTTGATATTCTCACAATCTTGGGGTTTGTTCATATGAAACTTAACCCCACAAAGAATAGGTCAAGCCTACTTAAAATTAGGCCTAAGAGTCATCCCCCAAGAGAACCTCTTCTGTTGCTCAGATGTGGCCTCTCTCTCCAGTCAACACAACAAGCAAACTCACTGCCCTCCCCCTGTCTATGTGGGACATGACTCCCAGGGGTGTGGACCTTCCTGGTGGCGTGGGACAGAAATCCTAGAATGAGCTGAGACTCAGCATCGGGGGATTGAGAATGCCTTCTTGGCCAAAGTGGGGAAGAGTGAAATGAGACAAAATAAAGAGTCAATGACTGAGAGATTCCAAACAGAGTCGAGAAGTTACCCTGGAGATTATTCTTATGCATTAAATAAATATTACCTTGTTAGTCAAGATGTAATGGAGAGGCTGGATGGAGGGAACTGTGTGAAAATGTAGAACTGTGTACCAGTAGCCATGTTTCTTGAAGATGAGTGTATAATGATACAGCTTTTGAAATGTGACTGTGTGATTGTGAAAACCTTGTGTCTGATGCTCCTTTTATCTATCCTATCAACAGACAAGTAAAACAAATGGAATAAAAATAAACAATGGGGGAACAAATGTTAAAATAAATTTAGTAGATTGAAATGCTAGTTAGTGATCAATGAAAGGGAGGGGTAAGGGGTATGGTATGCATGAATTTTTTTCTGTTGTCTTTTTATTTCTTTTTCTGAATAGATGCAAATGTTCTGAGAAATGATCATGATGATGAATATGCAACTATGCAATGATATTATGAATTACTGATTATATATGTTGAACGGAATGGTCATAATAAATAAATAAATAAATTGCCCAAAAAATGAAATCAAAAGGAAAGATATATGATAAAGACTGAGATGGTATAATCTAGGAATACCTAGAGTATATAATGATAGTGACTAAATGTACAAATTTAAAAATGTTTTGCATGAGGAAGAACAAAGGAATGTCAATAATGCAGGGTTTTGAAAATAGATGGTAATTAATATTTTAAAACTTTAACTTACGTGTGAGACTAAAGCAAAAAATGTTTATTTGGTACAAAATTTATATTTTGACTAGTGCATTTCCTAATATAACTTATGTGGACAGCTTAATTGAACACCATAAGTACATGGAACCTTGAGTAAGGCATAGGATTTTGTAGGTTTGTCCAGAGTGATACTTCAATAAATCCCACAAGGATTTGAACAGTGAATAAAAAAGTATTTGCAAAGTCCCCTTGGGGGAATGGTGAGAAAGGGGGAATATTCAACTTCCCCAACTGGAAAATTCTTGATATTCTCACAAGCAGGAGAGCCAACCAAAGCAATAGGCTGAGCCCCCAATCTTGGGGGTTCTTCATATGAAACTTAACCCCGCAAAGGATACGCCAGGCCTACTTAAAATTAGGCCTAAAAGTCACCGGCAAAGAGAACCTCTTTTGTTGCTCAGATGTGGCCTCTCTCTCTCAGCCAACATGACAAGCAAACTCATTCCCTCCGCCCCTCCCTATGTGGGACATGACTCCCAGGGGTGTGGGATCTTCCTGGCAACGTGGGACAGAAATCCTAGAATGAACTGGGACTCAGCACCAAGGGATTGAGAAAGGGATTCTCAAGGGATTCTCGACCAAAAGGGGGAAGAGAGAAATGAGACAAAATAAAGTGTCAATGGCTGAGAGATTTCAAACAGAGTTGAGAGGTTATCCTGGAGGTTATTCCTACACATTTAATAGATAGCACTATTTCAGTTAAGTCATAATAGAGAGGCTGGAGGGAACTGCCTGAAACTGTAGAGCTGTGTTTCAGTAGCCATGTTTCTTGAAGTTGATTGTATAATGATACAGCGTTCGCAATGTGACTGTGTGATCGTGAAAACCTTGTGTCTGATGCTTCTTTTATCTACCTTATAGACAGATGAGTAAAACATATGGATTAAAAATAAATAAATAATAAGGAAAAAATGTTAAAATAAATTTAGTAGATTGAAATGCTAGTGATCAATGAAAGGGAGGGGTAAGGGGTATGGTATGTATGAATTTTCTTCTGTTTTCTTTTTATTTCTTTTTCTGAATTGATGCAATTGTTCTAAGAAATGATCATGATGATAAACATACAACTATGTGATGAAAAAAAAAAAGAATGTTCAAAAATAAAATCAATTTCCCATAGTTGTGAAGGTCTATTTCTGAAGTTTCAATTAGATTCCTTTAGTCAATATATTTATTTTTATGCCAGCACCATGCTGTTTTGTTTTATCATTTGTGATGTGACTGTAGCAATCTTATGTTTGAAATTCAAAAAGGAAATTGTGTTCCAAAACAGCTAAATATGCAGGTCCAAAAAAAGGTTTTTTTTTTTAAACTGTCACATTCACTCCAAAGCCATTCATCTCCTTCAGCATCCCAAAGATTAAAGCACATGTTCTGCTTGGCTATATAATAAAGTGGCAAACATGCTGCACCACTGACATCACAAAAAGACAGCTGCCTATAAATCTAGACTTCTGACGCTGGGCTCCAGCTTCATTTTCTCACAGGTCATCATCCTCATCCGGCAGAGCAGTCGTCAGAGCAACCTCTAAGTCATGCTCATACTGTGCTGCCAAAGCTGGGTCCATGACAACCTCTGGTGGGGCAAGAGCAGGCATGGCAACAAACTCCAAGTTAGGGTCACCAATCAGTTTTCTAGCAAGCTAAAGGAAGGGCTTTTCAAAGTTGTAGTTACTTTTGGCAGAAATGTCAGAGTGCTGAAGGTTCTTCTTTCGGTGGAAAACAATGGATTTTTCCTTAACTTTCCTGTCCTTAATATCCACTTTGTTGCTACAAAACATGATGGGAATGTTTTCACACACTCGTGCCAGATCTCTGTGCCAGTTAGGCATATTCTTGGAAGTAACTCTTGATGTTATATCAAACATTATAATGCCACACTGGGCTTGGATGTAACAGCCATCTCTCAGTCCACCGAATTTCTCCTGACCAGCGATATCCCATACATTGAATTTAATGGGTCCTCTGTTGGTATGGAACATAAGGGGATGGACCTCAATGCCCAAGGTGGCTACGTATTTCTCAAATTCACCAGTCAAATGACGTTTTACGAATGCAGTTTTTTCCAGTACCACCATCACCAACCAATATAAGTTTAAACCGAACTTGCTGTTCTGCTTGGACTGCCATCACGATGGTTCTTCCAGAAGCATCTTGGTCCTGTATGACTGAGTGCACCATACTGTTTTGACCGCTGTAGCTTTGAATGCTTTAAAGTCAGGAAGTAAGTGTGAGTCCTCCAACTTCTTTTTCTTTCTCAAGATGTTTTGGCCATTCAGGGCCCCTTGCCCTTCCTAATAAAGTTGATGACTGATTGTTCCATTTCTGCAAGGTAGGCTGTTGGAATTATGATTGGTATTGCATTGAATCTGTAGATCAATCTGGGTAGAATTGACATCTTAACTATATATAGTCTTCCAATCCACGAACACAGAATGTCCTTCCTTTTATTTAGGTCTTCCTTGATTTCTCTTAGCAATGTTATGTAGCTTTCTGTGTATAGGTCCTTTATGTCCTCGTTAAATTTATTCTTAGATATTTGTTTCATTTAGTTGCTATTATAAATGGAATTTTTTTCTTGACTTCCTCCTCAGATTGTTCCTTACTAGCATACAGAAGCACTACTTATTTTTGCTTGTTAATATTATATCCTGCCACTTTGCTGAACTCATTTATTAGCTCTACTAGCTTTGTTATGGGTTTTTTGGGTCTTTCTAAATATAGGACCACATCATCTGCAGTTTTACTTCTTCCTTTCCAATTTCAGAGCATTTTATTTCTTTTTCTTGCCTATTGTTTGAGCTAGAACTTCCAGCACAATGTTAAATAACAATGGTGTCAGTAAACATCCTTGTCTTATTCCAGATCTTAGAGGGAAAGCTTCTAGTCTTTCACCTTTGAGTATGACATTATAGTGGGTTTTTCATATATGCCCTTTTATGACGTTGAGAAAATTTTCTTCTATTCCTATCTTTTGAAGTGTTTCTATCAACAAAGGATGCCGGATTTTGTCAAATGTCTTTTCTACAACAATCAAGGTGAGCATATTATGGTCTACCCCCTTTCATTTGTTAATGTGGCATATTACATTAATTGATTTTTCTTGTATTAAACCATCCTTGCATACCTGAGATAAAACCTATTTGACCACGGTATATAACTATTTTAATGTGCTGTTGGATTTGATTTGCTAATACTTTGTTGAGGATTCTTCCATCTATTATCCATTAGAAAAATTGATTCGTAATTTTTTTTTTCTGGTATCTTTGGTTTTGGTAGCAGAGATATCTTGTCTTCATAGAATGCAGTTAGGTAGTTTTTGCTCCTCTTTAATTTTCTGGAAGAATTTGAGCATGATTGGTATTAATTCTTCTTGGAATCTATGATAGAACTCACCTGTGAAGCCATCTGGTCCTGGGCTTTTATTTGTTGGCTTTTATTTATTTATTTCAATCTCTTTACATGTGATTGGTTTGTTAAGGTCTTCTATTTCTTCCAGAGTCCATCTTGGTTGCTTATGTGTTTCATCCAAGTTGTCTACTTTGTTGGTAGTCATAATATCCTCTTGTGATCCTTTTTATTGTTGTGGGGTCAGTAGTAATGTCTCCCCACAGCCTCATTTCTGATTTTATTTATTTGCATCTTCTCTCTTTTTTTTTTTTGTCAGTATAGCTAAAGTTTTGTCAATTTTATTGATTTTCTCCAAGAACCAACTTCTGCTTTCACTGATTCTATTGTTTCTTTTCTTTTGTTTTTTGGTCCTCAATTTCACGTCTTCATAATCGCTGTTACTTCTTTCCTTCTGTTTGCCATGGGGTTCATTTGCTGTTCTTTTTCTAGTTCCTCCAGGTGAGCAGTTAGGTTTTCGATTTTAGCTCTTCCTTTCTGTTCTAGTTTGCTAGCTGCCAGAATGCAATATATCAGAAATGGAATGGCTTTTAAAAAGGGGAATTTAATAAGTTGCTAGTTTACAGTTCTAAGGCCAAGAAAATGTCCCAATTAAACAAGTCTATAGAAATGTTCAATCTAAGACATCCAGAGAAAAGATACCTTGGTTCAAGAAGGCCAATGAAGTTCAGGATTTCTCTCTCAAGTGGAAAGGCACACAGCAAACACAGTCAGAGTTTCTCTCTCATCTGGAAAGGCACATGGTGAATACTGTCAGGGTTCCTCTCTCATCTGGAAGTGCACAAGGCAAACACGGCATCATCTGCTAGCTTATTCTCCTGGCTTCCTGTTTCATGAAGCTTCCCGGAAGGTGTTTTCCTTCTTCATCTCCAAAGTTAACTGGCTCATGGACTCTGCTTCATGGTGCTGCAGCATTCTCTGCTCTCTCTGAATCTCTCATTCTTCAAAATGCTTCCTCTTTTATAGGACTCCAGTAAACCAATCAAGACCCACCCAAATGGGTGGAGACATGTCGTCACCTAATCCAGTTTAACAACTACTCTTGACTAAATCACATCATCCAGGGAGATGATCTGATTACAGTTTCAAACATACAGTATTGAATAGGGATTATTCTATCTTTATGAAATGGGAATTTGATTAAAACATGGCTTTTCTAGGGGGCATACATCCTTTTAAACCAGCACACTTTCTTTAATATAGGTGCTTAGGGGAATAAATTTCCCTCTCAAGACTGCCTTCACTGTATCCCATAAGTTTTTGTTTGTTTGTTTGTTTTAAGTGCCACTGGATTTTTTTTTTTTTTTTTTTAATGGTTAGGCACCAGGAATTAAACCCAGGTCTCTGGCCCCATCTGGCCCCGTAAGATTTTTGCTTGTTTGTTTTTGCATGGGCAGGCTCCAGAAATCGAATCTGGGTCTCCGGCTCGGCAGGCAAGAATTCTTGCCAGTGAGCCACCATCACACCACCCTTTTTTTTTTTTTCTGGTCCCATAACTTTTGATTATGTTGTGTTCTTGTTTTTATTTGTCCTTAGATATTTACTGATTTTTCTTGTGATTTCTTTTTTGACCACCAATTGTTTAAAAGTGTGGTGTTTAACCTCCATAAATTTGTTAATTTTCCAGTCCTCCTCCTATTACTGATTTCCAGCTTCGTTCCATTATGATCAGAGAAAGTGCTTGTATAATTTCAATCTTTTTCAATTTGTTGAGAGCTGTTTTGTGAACCTATATGTGGCCTATCCTGGAGAATGATCCATGAGCAGTTGAGAAGATGTATATCCTGCTGTTGACAGATGCAACATTCTGCAAATGTCTGTGAGATCTAGTTCTACCCCATACAGCAACTGTTTAAAAAGCTGAAAGAGATCAGACTTCAATTAGAGATACGAATGAATCTGATCTGGTTAGGACTCCTGGTTAGACTAAATGGTAAAGGATTATACCAAGTGGGTTTTAAACTTCAACTTCCATGTGAGACCAAAGGAAGAGATGTTTATTTGGTGAATAATTTGTATTTTCTATAGCAGACTATTTAATTCAACTTGTATGGTCAGCTTATTCAAACAGCATAATTACATGGAACCTTGAATAGGGAGTGAGATCTTGTTGGTTTGTAGAGGTTAATGTGATGCCCCAATACATCTCTGAGTAATCTGGGCAGAAAATAAAAAAGTATTTGCAAAGTCCCCTGAGGGACTGGGGAAAAATGTGAAAATATTAAATTTCCCCACTTGGGGAATTCCTGAAATTCTCGCAAGCATTACGGACTACCAATTCAACAGGCTAAGCCCTCAATCTTGGGGCTTGCCCTTATGAAACTTACTTCTGAAAGAAGCTAACTCTACTTATGATTATAGCTAAGAGTTCACCCAGAGAACCTCTTTTATTGCTCAGATGTGGCCTCTCTCTCTCTAAGCCAATTCTCCAGATAAACTCACTGCCCGCCCCTGCCCCCCACACATGGGACATAATTCCCAGGGGTGTAAATCTCCTTGATAACATGGGATATGACTCCCAGGGATGAGCCTGGACTGGGCATCATGGGATTAAGAAAGCTATCTTGACCGAAAGGGGGAAGAGAAGTGAAACAAAATAAAGTTTCAGTGGCTGAAAGATTTCAAGGAGAACTAAGAGGTCATTTTGGTGGTTATTCATATGCATCATATACATATCCCTTTTTAGCTTTTAGAATATCAGAATACCTAGAAAGAAATACCTGACACTGTTGAACTGTAATCCTATAGCCTTGATTCCTGACAATGATTGTATAACTATATAGCTTTTACGGTGTGACCACGTGATTGTGAAACCTTATGACTGACACTCTCTTTATCCAGGGTATGGACAGATGACTAAGAAAATAATGGCAAAATAAATAAATAAATAATAGGGGAGGATGTTCTGGGTGTTCTTTTTTATTTCTATTCCTTTTTTTTTTTCTGAAGTAATGAAAATGTGCAAATATTGATTGCGGTGATGAATGTACAACTATATGATACTATGAAGCATTGAGTATACACTATGGATGATTATATGGTATGTGAGTATATACTATATCAATAAAATTGCATTAGGAAAAAAAGAAAGATATACTGAATGGGAAGATCAGTTTTTTTAATTAATTTATTTTTTATTTATGATACATAACCTCATACAAACACAAACATTCTTATATGATCATTCCATTCTTGTTATATAATCAATAATTCACACTATCATCACATAGTTGTATATTTACCATCATGATCATTTCTTAGAACATCTGCATCAATTCAGAAAAAGCAATAAAAAGAAAATAGAAAAAAATTCATACATATCATACCCCTTACCCCTCCCCTTCACTGATCACCAACATTTCAATCTACTAAATTTATTTTAACATTTGTTGCCCCTACTATTTATTTATTTTTAATCCATATGTTTTACTTGTCCATCGATAAGGTAGACAAAAGGAGCATCAGACACAAGACTCTCACAACCACGGTGTCACACTGCGACAGCCATATCATCATACAATTATCTTCAACAAACATGGCCACCGGAGCACAGTTCCACATTTTCAGGCAGTTCCCTCCAGTCTCTCCATTACACCTTAACTAAACAGGTGATATCTATTTAATGTGTAAGAATAGCCTCCAGGATAACCTCTCGACTCTGTTTGGAATCTCTCAGTCACTGACACTTTATTTTGTCTCATTTTACTCTTTCCCCTTTTGCTCGAGAACATTTTCTCAATCCTTTGATGCTGAGTCCCAGTTCATTCTAGGATTTCTGTCCTACACTGCCAGGAAGGTCCACAACCCTGGGAGCCAGGTCCCATGTAGAGAGGGGGAGAGCAGTGAGTTTGCTTGCTGTGTCAGCTGAGAGAGAGGCCACATCTGAGCAACAAAAGAGGTTTTCTTGGGGGTGACTCTTAGGCCGAATTTTAAGCAGGCTTAGCCTATCCTTTATGGGATTACGTTTCATATGAACAAACCCCAAGATTGGAGGCTTGGCCTATTGCTTTGGCTGTTCTCACTGCCTGTGAGAATATCAAGAATTATCCACTTCGGGAATTTGAATTTTCCCCCTTTCTCACCATTCCCCCAAGGGGACTTTGCAAATACTTTTTTATTCATTGTTCAAATCCTTCTGAGATTTATTGAGGCATCACTCTGGACAAACCTACAAAATCTCATGCCCTGCGCAAGGTTCCAAGTTCTATGGTGTTTGATTAAGCTGTCCAAATAAGTTATATTACGAGATGCACTAGTCAAAATATAAATTTTGTACCAAATAAAATTTTGTGCTTGTCTCACACATACATTAAAGTTTTAAAATATTAATTACCATCTATTTTCAACATCCTGCATTATTGACATTCCTTTGTTCTTCCTCATGCAGAAACATTTTCAAATTTGCACATTTAGTGCAAATCTATCATTATACACTCTAAGCATTTCTAAATTATAACATCTCAGTCTTTACTGTCTATCTTTCCTTCTGATTACATTTGTGCCCCCAGGCCTCCTCCCTCTGACATTCTCATATTCAGCTTGATTCAGTGTTCTAACATTATTGTATTAGTTAAGTAGTATTGTGCTATCCATTTCTGAATTTTTACAATCAGTCCTGCTGCACAATCTGTATTCCTTCAGCTCCAATTATGCAATATCTACCCTATTTCTATCTCCTGATGGTCTCTGTTACCAACTGAAATTCTCCAA
>PVIY010010422.1:14119-68815 GCA_004026745.1 Myrmecophaga tridactyla
TATATATATATATATATATATATATATATATATATATATATATATATATATATATATATACCACAGCTTGCTTAGTCACTCATCTTTGATGGACATTTTGGCTGTTTCCATCTCATGGCAACTGTAAATAATGCTGCTATAAACATTGGTGTGCAAACGTCCATTTGTGTTCTTGTCCTCATGTCCTCTGAGTAGATATCTAGCAATGGTATTGATGGGCAGGTCAATTTGGGGAATATTGCCATCTTAATTATACCAGGACTTCTTGTCCAGGAACTCTGGATGTCTTTCCATTTAATTAGGTCTTATCATATTTCCTTCAACAATGTTTTGCAATTTTCAAAGTACAAATTTTGTGCTTCTTTTATTAAATGTTTACCCAGGTATTTGATTCTTTTCAATATTTTATAAATAGAATTATACACTTACTTTCCTTTTAAAATGCTAGAGCAGAGAAATACAATTGGATTTGGAATATTAATCTTTATTTTTAAAAGGAATGGCAATACTACAGGGTGTTGAAAATGGTAATTAATATTTTAAAACTTTAACTTATGTATGAGACTAAAGCAAAAATGTTTATTTGGCACACACACACACAAAAGAATATATATGAATGGCCAAAGAGCACATGAAAAGATGCTCAATGTCATTAGCCATTAGGGAAATGCAAATAAAAACGACAATGAGATACTATTTCACTAGGATGGCTACTGGAAAATAGAAAACAAGTGTTGAAAAGGATGTGGACAGGAAGACTTATTCATTGCTGGTGGGAATGTAAAATGGTGCACCCGCTGTGGAAAACAGTTTGGCTATTACTTGGAAAGTTAGACACAGAATTACCATATGACCCAGTAATCCCACTTCTAGGTATATATCCAAAAGAATTATAAGCAAGGACTCCAACAGTTATCTGTACAACAATGTTCACAGCAGCAGCATTATTCACAATTGCCCAAAGATGGAAGTAACCCAAGTGTTCATCAACCTGTGAATGAATAAATAAAATGTGGTATACATACACATATACACACACACTCACAATGAAATATTATTTAGCTGTAAAAAGGAATGAAGTTCTATACGACATTGGTACAAAGAGTTAGTAATAGAGTGGCACATGGGAGAAAAATATCTACTGCAAGCTATGGACTATAGCTAACAGTAATACCTTAAAATTCTTTCACCAACAGTAACTGGAGTACCACACCAATATTAGGGGTTTTGGGTTTGCTTTTTTTGTGTGTCTATCTGATAATTTTCTTTTGGGAGTAATGAAAATGGTTGAAAAGTACGTGTAATGATGATGGCACAACTAAGTGATGATACTGTGAGGGAATGACTATATAATTTGGATGGAATATATGATAAATATATCACAACAAAATATATCACAATAAAATCTGCACACACACACACACACAAAGGAATGACGTTCAGTTATTTACAACAACATGGGAGAACTCTGAAGACATCAGATTGAGTGAAATAAGCCAGATACAAAAGGACAAGTACTGCATAGTCTCACCAATATGAAATAATTACAATAAGTAAACTTAGAGTCAGAATGTAGAATACAGGTTATCAGTGAGGGGACTGGGGACAAAGAATGAGAAGATAATGCTTATATTGCACAGTTTCTGCTTGAGTTGATCCTACAGTTTTGGTAATGAATGGTGATGATGGTAGCCCAACATTGTGAACATAATTAATAGTACTGAATTATATATGTGAATGTGGTTAAGAGGGGAAATTTTAGGTTGCATATATATTACTAGAATAAAAATTTAAAAATAAAAAACAGGACTGTACAACACAGAAAACCCTATTGTAAATAATGGACGATAGCTAATAATACAAATATAAAAATGTTTTCTAAAGAATTGTAACAAATGTACCAGACTAATTCAAAAACAAACAAAAAACTCCTCAAACAGCTTCATTAAACTCATTTCAATCAAACTCAAGAATAAGAGAAATAACACAAGAACAAACCTTTGCATTGTGTGTTAAAATACTCCACCTTTTTGCTAGCATTCTCTTCACAGACAAAGGACCCTTGAGAGCTAATTTAAACCCCTCACTGGTACAGAGAAAGGAAAATAAAGCTCAGAGATTTGGACTAAAACTAATCTCCCAATTTTCAATCTCTTTGCTTGTTGCCCTATATTACATGGTATCTCCTATTTCTGAATTGGGTTACCAGTTCAAAGAGATGTATTTTACTAGTACTTGTCCAGTGTATTGTTATCTAGAAAACAAATTTTAAAACAAACGTCAGTAATCCAAACAAATTTAGTGTCCACTGCTCTCAATTCTTATTATGAGGCTCACAATACGTTAATTTTTGGTCTTTAATGTTAATATTAAAAAATTAATTTTGAATTAAAATCAAAGTAATTAAATTCAGGCAACTAATTATTCTGAGTTGAATGTACTCATAATGGAATTTTAAATCCTTCCACCCTACCTCAGATATACCTCCGATCCATACAAAATGACAACTTAACATTGAGAATTAGGAGGCGTGGTCGCATGAAATAATGAGAAACTAAAGCAGTAATATGTTTAGTTCCTCATATTCTTTCTCATACCATGTATTCAACATACTTAATAAGTGTCTGCTAGGTGGCAGAGATTGTCATCTATCTATTAATTATTAACTCTCTGCCACATCTTCTTTTTAGAGAATTTGACCCACTGTAATACTTATAAATAAAGCTCATGATACCCCTTTGACCTTGCCAAACCCCACCACCACTGTTTGGCCCAATACAATATGCTTCTCCAAGTACCTGGAATGGGGATCCTGGGAGCCTGAGTCAGAGTCAGAGGCATGGAGCTTTTGAACCAGCAGGCCAGGGAGCACGTAAGCCAGAGACAGTGTCAGAGTAAGCCAAAGCTACACAGCAAACTGAAGACTGGAAGAGGGGCAGGCTGGGGCAAAGAAGTCATAAATGAGCAGAAAAAGCTGATCTGACCTACCAGCAAAGCTGATTAAGTGGCCATTCTGTTGTAGGAGGAATGGGGGTTGAGGAGGGATATCACAATTGATGCAATCCGGTTATGTTTCATCTCTCATCTATCCTTGAATGCCTAAGTCTATGAAATTGTCTAACTGCATCCTTTTAATAAACTTCTCCTTTTCCTGAACTGGTTTGAGTGGGTTTCTATTCCTTAGCAGACAAAAAAAAACTTAGTATAGGTTCTGCAGCAGATAGAAAGATGAAAAATACCTAGTTCCCCTGTCCTCAAAGAACACAGGGTTGGGAGCAGCTAAGTATACAAATAACCATATAATAAAGAGCCTATAAGGGGATAAAATAGGCACAAAGTACAGTGAGATTTCAAAAAGAGATGCCCAAATTATATCCAAATTAAGAATTCAAAAAAGGTTTCACGAAAAGAAAAAGGTTTTATGGAGGGAAAGGAACTAAATAATAATCTAAGGAGATGGTAGCTTGGGATATTTTAAAAATGTATTCACTAAGAAAAATAAAATACTGGAATCTTTTATCAGTCCACAATTTTTTATTTTATTTTAATTTTTTATTTTACTGGTCCATGAAATCCAAATCTGGTAAGGACTTGATCACAGGGTTTGGTAACTGACTGGTTATTAAGTAATGAGAGCAAGAGAGAAGTTAAAAAAAATAAATAAGTGCTTCATTCTAGATGATTTTGAGAGCAGAACAACAGAGGGACTGGTGGAAGAGAAATGGAAAGGGAGGCAAATTCTATATTAGACATATTGACAGGGTAAGTGGCCTCAAGTAGTAGTCATTAATACACTTGAGGGGAAGAGCAAAAGAGAGTCACCTCAAGTACAAAAACAGATTTCTCAAAAATTCTAAGTAAAAAACCATCCTCTAAAAGAGAAATTAAAAGATTCTTCACTATGTCTACATTTTTCCTATTATCTACCTTTGCTTTGTGAATACTCCATTCCTGCCTAGCTACTGGTTTTCCTGCATCTGATTCTTAACATTGCTTTTTCTAGTCAAAGATGAGACTTGACACAGAAATTAAGTAGCATTAAAGGGAAAAGCACCTAATGAAAAATATGGCTCCCCTTCCCATACCCACAAATTTTGTTAACAATTTTTTAAAGTTCATGGATCCTCTGAAGCCCTGAAGATGTAAACACCCCAGATTTAAAAAAAAAAAAAAAAAAAAAGCAAGCAAGCAAGAAAAACATACTGTGGAAGGAGGAACAGGAGAGAAAGGAGGGGGAAAAAAGAGGTTATCTACTAAGACATATCCACTCCTTTTTCTTTCCCAGCAAACTAGAGGACAAAGCAGCTCAGCATCATAGGGGAGAGATGAGGTAAAAAGCAGTGCTTTACTTAACCCTATAAAGGATGGGTCAAGCCTACTTAAAATTAGGCCTAATAGTTACCCCCAAGAGAACCTCTTTTCTTGCTCAGATGTGGCCACTCTCTCCAGCCAACACAACAAGCAAATTCACCACCCTGCCCCTGTCCGCATGGGACATGACTCCCAGGGGTGTGGACCTTCCTGGCAACGTGGGAAAGAAATCCTAGAATGCGCTGAGACTCAGCATCAAGGGATTGAGAGAACCTTTTCCACCAAAAGGGAGAAGAGCGAAATGAGACAAAGTGTCAATGGCTGAGACCCCAAACAGAGTCGAGAGGTTATCCTAGAGGTTATTCTTACGCATTAAGTAGATATCACCTTGTTATTCAAGATGTAATGGAGAGGCTGGAGGGAACTGCCTGAAAATGTAGAGCTGTGTTCCAGTAGCCAGGTTTTTTGAAGATGATTGTATAATCATATAGCTTTCACAATGTTAATGATATAGCTTTCACAATGTGACTGTGTGATTATGAAAACCTTGTGTCTGATGCTCCTTTTATCTACCTTGTCAACAGACGAGTAGAACATATGGAATAAAAATAAATAATAGGGGGAACAAATGTTAAAATAAATTTAGTTTGAAATGCTAGTGATCAATGAAAGGGAAGGTAAGGGGTAATATATATAAATTTTTTTTCAGTTTTCATTTCCTTGGTGCTTTTTGGTATTTAAAAAATAAAATAAAATAAAAATAATAATAAAAAAAGCAGAGCTTTAGGTTTCACCAACCATCTCTAAACAAAGTCTGTTCACCAGGAACCACTTTTATCGAAGACAACTGCACAAAAACTAAAAGACTTTTTAATAACAGAGTAGATATGTTTATAAGGCTAAAAATTATTTTAAAAAAACAGAGTTGCAGCCTTGATTAAAAGGTTACATGCCCTGCCACATCTAATAAGAACAATACTAAGCACTCTCTACCCAATGGTCATCACTATATTCCAAGAATTCAGTTAAGAAAGAAAACCACTTCGATTAGTACAGTCAGGGAAGATTACAATACTATCATTATTGAAAAGGGCAATATTTTTAGACTGCAGAGGTGATTCACTCATTTAAATAAAAGATATAGAGAATAAGCACTTACATAAAACAATTTTTTGTAATGACAATTTCCACTTTTTTATATCAGTTCTTTTTCCCAATCAGACAAGATGCATCTCCACAAGAAGTCTGACAACTGTTTATGAATCTTATACCAAATAAATGGCAAACATTATAAAGAATACACTCTATAGGAGGATATAACGTAATGGCATATTTATCTAAGGACTTTCAAAAAGATCATACATATTCAGTCAATAATATGCACAAATTTAAATGTGAATAATTAACTACATAATCAGAGTTTTAATTAATTAGATGATAAAGATTGCATGCAACCTAATCTTTGCCATACCACTAGCAAAATCCCAAAGAACAAAGTATTAATTTCACTTCGATAATAATGTTTTGTTATTTATGGGATAGCACAGGAGAAGATCATTCAATAAGTTACAATACTAAATGGTAACATTAATTCCTCCCAACACAAAAGAAAGATATTAAAATTCCTTGAAGATCTCTGAAAAGGATATATTAATATTTGAAAAATAATCAAATACCTATCTGAAACATTCCTGAAAAAAGGAACTAAAATGATAAGCTTCACAAATATCATCATAGTAATAGGAGTTATCATTTATTGAATATTATTTGCTAGGCACTAATGTTACGCATTTTATATCCATTATCTCATTTCATATAACGAAGGAAGCATCATTATCATCCTGAGCTTCCTATGGTTAAATTATTTTTTTTTAATAACTGACAACTATTTTTTATTTTTTTATTTTATATTTTTATTTTATAATTATTGAGAAATATCCACACACATACTGTGCAACCATATTACACAGTGACTCACAATATCATCACATGGTTCTGTATTCTTCACCATGATCATTTTTAGAACATTTGTATCACTACAGAAAAAGAAATAAAAAGAAAAATAAAACAACTCATATATCCCTCTCCCATGATCTCACTGACCCACAGTATTTCAATATAACCAATTTTTACCCTTTATCTCCCCCAATGATTTATTTATTTTTTATCCTTAATTTATTATTATTTTTTTTACTTATCTGTCCATACCCTGGGTAAAAGGAGCCTCAGACACACAAGGTTTGCACAATTACACAGTCACACTGTAAAAACTACATAGTTATACAGTCTTCTTCAAGAATCAAGGCTACTGGAATACAGTTCAGCAGTTTCAGGTACTTCCCCTCTAGCCACTCCAATACACCATAAACTAAAATGGGATAGCTATATAATGTATAAGAATAATCTCCAGGATAACCTCCTGACTCTGTTTGAAATCTCTCAGCCATTCAGACTTTATTATGTCTCATTTCTCTCTTCTCCCTTTTGGTCAAGATGATTTTCTTATTCTGATGACCTTGGGTCTGAGTTCATTTTCGGGAGTCCTGTCCCATGTTGCCAGGGAGATTTACAAACCTGGGAGTCATGTCCCATGTAGCGGGGAAGGGAGTGAGTTCACTTGCCAAGTTGGCTTAGAGAGGCCACATGTGAGCAACAAAAGAGGTTCTCTGGGGGTGATTCTTAGGCATAATTATAGGTAGGCTTAGCTCTCTGGGGGTGTCTCTTAGGCATAATTATCAGCAGGTTTAGCTTCTCCTTTGCAGGAATAAGCTTCATTGGGGTGAGCCCCAAGACTGAGGGCTCACTCTAGCCCCCTATATTCTGGAACAGCTAGAAGGAAAAATATGAGAGTATCATATGGTAGCCCATGACAAACTCTGGGATCTGTCCTGTAACTACTTGTTGAAGATTACGTTGAAAACTATTGCTTTTTCATTTCTTTGCTTTGTATGTATGTTATATTATACAATAAAAAAAGTTAAAAAAAAAAAAAAAGATTGAGGGCTCAGCCTATTGAATTGGTTGTCCCCACTGCTTTCGAGAATATTAGGAATTCCCCAGATGGGGAACTGAATATTTCCTCCTTTCTCGCAAGTCCCCCAAGGGGACTTTGCAAATCCTTTTTTACTCTCTGCCCAAATTACTCTGGGATCTATTGGGCATTACATTAACCTATACAAACCAGTAAGATCTCACGCCTTATTCAAGATTCCGTATATTTATGGTGTTCAAGTAAACTGACCATACAAGTTAAATTAGATAATATGCTACCCAAAATATAAATTTTGCACTAAATAAACATTTCTCCCTTTGCTCTCGCATAGAGGATGAAGTTTGAAAATATGGGCCATATCATCCTTTACCCAGTATTCTGATTTACCTTAGTCCTATCCAGATCAGCTTCATTCATATCTTTAGATGAAGTCTGATCACTTTTTCAGCTTTTTTAACAGTTGTTGAATGGGGTAATGCTAACTTTCACAGATTCGGTGCTCTAACTCTGATTCTCAGGTATCACATAAATACCTGAAGTTTCAGGGAATGACCAAGTTATATACAAATAGTTCAGTGTATCAGAATTTAGGAATATCAGTTACAAATCCTGACTATATATGACTGCAGTAAGAGCTTACAATCTAGGACCCTTTACAATAGACCCCAACCTAATAACCCATGCTCTCAATTTCAATTCTCTGAGCTTGTATATTCTAGTTAGTCCATGTGAGTGAAGCATGATATTTGTCTTTTTGCTTCTGCCATTTCATTCAGCATACTGTCCTTAAGGTTCATTCACCTAGTTGCATGCCTCACAACTTCATTCCTTCTTGCAGCTGCTGTGTGGTTCACTGTACATAAACACTACAGTTCCCCTTCCATTTTCAGTCACTGTACCCCTTAGGCCATCTCTATCCATTGCAGATCACAAACACTGCCGCCACAAACATGAGCATGCAAATGTCCATTCAAGTCCCCATTCTCAGTTCCTCCAGGTATACATCTAGCAACAGGGTTGCAAGATCATATGGCAACCCCACCCATAGCCTCCTGTGGAACCACCATGGTGTACTCCTCAGGGGCTACTGTACAGTTAAATTCTTTGCTCTGGGCCTCGCAGGTGGAGACTGTGCTCTGATCCATCATACTAGTGCTTCTTAACTTTTGTCCCATCATGGCACACATTGAGAATTATAGTATTGGTAAGACCAGGGTAAAATGGAGGGACTTGGTGAAAAACAAATATTTACTTTATACTATGAAATTCTGATGTGAAAAATGAAATGCAAAATATTACAGATGATATTAAATACTGATTTGGCATAAACCTTCTACATAAAATATTTTCAAATGATCAAATTCAGGAAGTTTACAGAGGGAATTAAACGAAAAATGATCAAATATCATTTTAACTGTTGTACAATTGTGAAAAATTACAAAAATAACTTGAAATTTCAACACTATAAAAAATGTGCAAGCAGTGCATCTGTAAGGCATCGTATGCTCTAAGCACACTGACTGGGAAACTGCATAATGTAATCTTGCTTTTCTAGAGAACACTGACTGAACACTAATTTGACATATCAAGAGCTTCCCAAAAACATCTAAAGACACCAAAGGTATATAACAAAGGAAAAATTGCCAATACTGAAGTCTTCCTTAACTAATTCTGTCCACAATGGTTTCTTTATTTGAATTTCTCTAATATCTAGAATCTATAACATTCATTTTGGCGTAATACTAATAAATACTAATAAATAATAGTCATTGAGCGAGTACTATTTGACAAACTGTGTTGTACTTTACATTCTTATAATTAATCGTTACAGCAAATCTAAGAACCCTGATTTTCTCTGTTTTAACCATGAGGAAACTGAGAGAAAAAAACTGAATAAATCACTTTCCCAAGGTTAAAACTGCTAAATGGGAATTAGGACTTGAAGCAGCCTGACTTCAGAACCCATGTTATTAGGCACTATGCTAAGCTACATCTTTGTAAAGAAGAAAATACATTAATATTTACTGAATACCTATTATGGGCCAGGAGAGACAAGGGTAACGTAGACAGATCTCAAATTAACTAAGTTCTATAGTTTCACAATGATGAAGTAAAAATGACTTGCATGTACATCAAAGGAGGTATTCTACAACAAAGAATTATTTGTGTACCATGACGGGTACCCTCTACTTATAGAAATAGCAAGGAAGATAATTTTAATTTCATATGTTTCTTATGATACAGCTGAAACAAGAACATTCGTCTCTCTGCAAGCTATCTGAACTTGCTCAAGAATACAAAAAAATTTACTAAAAAAAATAAATCTGATAAAAATTCAAAACAAATGTTTTAGTAGTTTGATTTTTATTCACTGCTCTACAAGTTCCCTAAGTCATCATGTGTTTGATTTTGTTTTTAATTAAATACACTATTTATAAAGTCCTGAATAAAGATTTTTCTAGACATTTGAACAAGTTCTGCACGCCCAAGTTCTGCCTGCCAATTCCTGCCATCTGGAAGAATGCCTCACAGTTTATAACTACATTACAATAGGCCAATATCCTGCGAGGATTTCTGAAGATCAATGTAAATTAAAACACTCACAGAAGATAAGAATACACCTTTAATTTCATAACCAACTAATCAATAGAGAAAATGCCAATGCCTTGAGTGTTGTGGTTTATATCAAATATTTAAAAGGCCTCCAGGATCAATATCAACATTAACTGGCTCTTGCTGGTTAACAGCAAATATTTAAAGAACATCAACTATGTGCCAGGGATTGTACTCATCCACAAATGATATCTATTATATAGTGGCAGTCTAGAACATATTAGAATTTATGCTTTCTGAAAGTTTGGGTATTCAAACTGGACGCTCAAGCTCCAGTGCCTAACTTTTCCCCTATGTCCAAATAAGTTGTTAACAGAGCCTGTTCAACCTACAAACAACCAAATATGTTAACATGAAGAGACAAGCAGGAATACCAGGCACATCCTGCAATACAAAAAAAGACAAGGGCTATGGTGGAGCATTCCCTCCTCCAGGGCAGAAAATTTGGCATTTTCCCTAAAGCAACTTTTTTTGCTCCAAAGTCAAATGTTTTAAAAAGTAAAGTTGTTCTACTGCTTACAGAAATCATTACTCCTAATTCTTCTTCTTTAACGGATCCCTGGAAAATACTAATAGTGAAGAAATGTGGTTTGATTTCTTGGGAAGCTAACGTCTAGGTACCTTATATGATTTACTAAGCCTCTAGAAGCCAGTTTCTCAAAAATTTTTAGACAAAGTCATGCTGAGTAAAATGCATACAACTGTACATAAAAACCACTTAAAACTAATGCCAGGTAACATAAACAGTAAAAGCCAATATTTCGGTTTGAAGAGACCAGAAAAGATAAAAATAGTTCACAGAGATCTGTCACAGCCTTTACAGAAAACGTACAATCCCATAATTTATCCTAAAATAGCTCCTTCATTCCCAGCCACATCAGCCCGAGCAACTGTTCAGGAACTCTCAATGTGTAATCTTTTATCCTCTACCTCTTTTGCCAAAAAACAAGCATTCTCTAAATTCTTCAGCTGGTACCAACATCCACCCTTCTTTATAAAAAAAGGGGGGGTATGAAACCTTAAAAGAATACAAATGATAGAAAAAGGGGGTAAAGTACAAAGATAGCGTCAACACCCAAGGTCTTTTTCTTTAAACTAGAAAACTTGTCATTTCAACCACCTACCTTCATGTTCCTGGATAACTGAAGGCTCCTCCACCTTACAAACAGTTCAGAATATTTCCTCTCTAACACGATAGGATCCCTGTGTGACCACCGTGTCCCAGCCTCTCTATTTATAATAATCATTCAAGTCTCCCAGCTTTATCCTGTCATTAAAACTCACAAGCCATTAAACAAGCCCAACACATCATACTCTACCGCGTCCTCACTCAACACACCAACCCCATACAAAACCCTCCCTAATATCAGCCCTTCCTTTAGGCATTTCCCATGTTTCTATCATAGTCCAAATATCCTATCGCCCCCACGCTCCCAAATTCTCTTTGCTAAACGCAATTCCAGCAAGGAGTCACACCCTCTACAGCCTAATTCCTACAACCCCAAAGCCCCACCCCTTCATCACGCCCTCCCGGCCTCAGCCACCAACCCCAACACCCCGCCCCAAGTCCGTCTCGCTCTCTAGATCCTATCGGGGTACTGTCCGCTGACCTGGTGTGAGCCCCCGCCTCAGGCCTCCCCAAGTGTCTAGGCCCTCCCGACCACCTCACCGGCCCCGCCCCGGGACCCTCACCAAGTAGCAGCAGCTTCACTTCTTTGGCTGCTTTTTCCCCGTCCTCTCGCAAGTTGCGGTCGATCATCTTGCTCCGCTCCACCGCCGCCTTGTCTTCGGCGCTCAACGTGCAGCCCATGGCGGCGGCGGGAGAGGGGACAGGGCCCGGACACACTCACACACCGCGGGAACTGCGGTTCGAGCGGCAGAGACACCGTCTGCTGCTGGGCGGCGGCCCTCTGTAGGCTCCCGGAGAGCCCGGAGAAACCGGATATCCGGTGTTTGCGACACTTCCGGAGACGCCCCGCGGCCGTCACCGTTCGAATCTCTAGCTCGGGAGGAGAAGAGGTGAACGAAAACGGAAGTGCTGGGAATGGGGAGGCGACGCGGGGCCGTGGTTCCGTGCTGCGAGGTCCTTTGGAGCCAACTGTACGCCACCCGAGCTTAGTCCCTTTTTCCCTTTTCGGCTGCCTGTTTTCCATAACTATAGACAAACCGAGGCTTGGCTTCTCCAGCTCTTAGAGGCCTCCCGACGTCACACAGCAGAGTTTGGACCTGGGTGGGTGTGGCGATTGGGGTGTAATTCCCAGGTTAAGAACGCACAGCCCTCACCCAGAGCTTTGCTGGTGCAATCTATCGATCCTGGCCAGAAAGCTTCTTTGCTCTCTGGCGGTAGAGATCTGGGCCTGCCCAAGTTTAGGTCCCATCCTCCTCCAGCCAAGTTACCTAGGATGGGAACAAACTGCCCAGCCTGGGCCCCGGCCACGCCTCACATCTGATATCAGTAACACCAATCGTGCGGGGGGGCGGTTAGCGATCCCTTTCTGCCCTCTGCTTGACTCACTGCCTCCTCCTTTCAAAGTGTGTCGTGGTCCTTCTGCCATTACTTACCCTGTGGGCTTGGGAATCACCCAGCTCTTACATTGACTGAGGGCCATTTGCAATCACCAACTGATACTCTATAACCTGAAAGTTAAGCCTGTAGTTCCTGCTTAAAATTTGCTTGCTGCCCTTCTTCCCAATACAAGTCAATTATAGCGTTTACAGATGTCTTGGGTTAGGGGCTTAGGACTTGTGCCAAAATTAGTCACCCTCAGCCCCTCCTCCAAAATCATTCATTGCGGCCTGTAAAACTCCTAAAATTTCCTGTTGTACCACACAAAAAGGGAAGTTTTAGTAAAGCTTGACTGTCAGCTCAAGTGTCACCTGAAGATAAGTAAATCCCTGTGAGAGCCCAGACTGATACCCTTTCACAAGTAACCCTGAGTACTAGTGTGAAAATGCCGTAAATTTCTTTCATCGACAAATACCCCACTCAGTGTCTTCACCATAAATTCTCAGGAGGAAGACTCTTGTAGATCCCCAAATCTTTGCCTGTGATTAAAAATTATTTCATTACCCTAATAGAACTTAAACCTTCGGATCTAAGGTTCCCAACAGAAACGTTTATATGGTGATTGATTAATTAGAGCGATTCCTTGAGAGCCACCTTAGACTGCATCACCCACCATAACTCTTATCAATGCCATTTCTTCAAAGTTTGAAAAGTCTCCCACTCATTCCGGACTGACTCTTAGGATGAAAGGGACACTTTTTCATAATCAATATATCTGGGGAAAAAGGGCAAGAGGAAAGGGAAGAAAAACCAATATTTATTGAGTGCCTATATGCCAGGTAAGGCTAGTGCTTCCATGTTTCATCTCTTAATCCTCACAACAACCCTGTGAGGTAGGTAATATTATCCCCATTTTTACAGATGAGGAAATAGGCTCAGAGAAATTAAGCAGCTTTCCCATGTTCACACAGTGAGTACGGAGATCTGACTCCAAATTTGCCCCTTTTCTACCATGCCCCTATATGATGTTACTCGAGAAGATCTGACAAGAGAGGATCTAAAATTTTCACATAAGATTGGGAGTCACCCTGACACTACCAGGAAGCCAAAAAGAATTGACAAGCTAGGTTCCCCAACCTGTTGATTCTTCAATGATTGGAAGGTTCAAGTTTTGTCCAGGAACAGCTTCGGAGCTAAGGATTACATTTTAAACTTTTATCGGGTTATTCTGGTGACTAGAAAACTGGGAAGTGACCATGTTTGAAATTGTTGGGAAGGTTCTCAGCATAATAGAAGAGTCTCTTTCATTATACCCTTGGACAGAAAAGAATAAATGGCAAGTGAACCCCTATATGTCAAACTGTAATAAACGCTAGTGAGATCACAGTGTCAGGAAATTTCAGTCTGAACTAGAGAAATCCTTGCAATTAAAACTTTCTTCTTTGATGTATGCGAAGGAAAGGTTAGAGGGCAAAACCAAAAGAAAAGGCAAAATAAATTAATAAAATGGCTGCCAGACAACGTTTAATGGTTTAATGCCAACACCACCCACCACCACCCCTAGGACACGCCCCTTTCCTATTTCCACTGGACTCATACTGCCACCTGCTGGCAACACTTAGAATCTACTAGCTGATCAGTGGTTTTAGGAAGAAGAGTTTTTCCCCACCATCTAGGAATGAAATTCCTCAGTATGAATTTACCTCAAAATGGAGGAGAGAGAGGAGTAAAGTACATGTTTTCTAATCACAAAGGACTCCCCTCCCTGGAAATACTATCTTTCTAAGGGATTTCCTCAATGTAGTAGGCACTAAACTGGAGGAGTAAATGGTAGGAAGACAGAAACCTGGAAATTTTCCTAGGTGAAGAGGGGGAAAGGAAGATTTGCTCAGTTTCCTTTCTTTAGTTTCTTCACTAGAGAATTTCATTTACAACCCCCATCCTTTCCACAATCTGCAGTAAGCCTCAGTGTAGATATTTTGCTGCAATGGACTTAACTCTGAAAAGTTAGAACCCTGGATATATTCTCCACTCTATTTCTCGAATATTTTCTACAGTGCTTTACCAGCTGTAAATCCCTGTAAAGTACAATATATCTAATCAACTCCTTGAAGGCAGTGACCACACATCCTCTCTGTAGGTCCCAGGGGATAGTGGGTGTCCGAATATTATGTAATGAGTTGAACTGATAGAGTCAATGTTGATATCAGTATAGTTTTTTATAATAAAAATTATTTATTGACTATTCAAAGGGGAAACTATCCCACTCCCACCAGCCCATTTTCCCCATTAACAGTGAGTCAGGCATTGTTCAAATACAGACACACCACCATGCCGTCCGTGACTCTTTAGTGTCACCTGACTGTATTGATGGAAATGGGGTAGACAGGTAGTCCCACATCCTGTCCAGTTTGCAGTTATTCCCCTTCCCTTGAAAATCTGGTTGATCCATGCATTGGCCACCACTATCAACCAACACAGTTCCTACTGAATCAAACCGTGGAAAGCTGAGCCCAACTCCTGTGCCCTGTCTCCAACCCAGAGCTGCATATTGGAGAGAGATTTAAGTTTTTGTTACTGAAGCTAATTTTGAGCATGATGAATGAAAGGGAGAAATTTAATGGACCATGGAAACCCCGCCTTTCCCATGCCCAACCTTAGTCTCTTGTACCCTATTGTTCAGAGGGCTGGAGGTGGAGTCACTGCCATGAGGAGAAAGATCAGAGAGGTCATTCCTGGAAGGAAAAGGTGATCAGTATTATTGATCAAGGTGATTATCTGGTCCCTTTGTATCCAGTCACTTTAGCAATTCAAATGTTAGCCCCCCTACCCCCAGCTTTCTGACTCTGAAATGACAGGAGAAAAAGCCATCCTGTCTTATTTTTGCCTTTGCTGAGATTAAGCCTCAATCTTGGTCTCCACGCATGGAAGAGAAACAGGGAAATAGAGCAAAAGGACTGTTCTTGAAGAGTGGAAGAGAAAAGCTGCAGTCAGCTTTCCTGTTTCCTACTCCATAAACCCTGATTGCTACCTTCTCCTTACTTCTGGTAAAACTCAGAAAACTGTGGTAGAGAGAAATATATCCAGCTGGTTCTCTCACTTTAAAGAAATATCAGGTATAAAACTAGAAAATCATCTATTAACTCAAATGGAAACACTTGGCTGTAATTTAATACTTATTAAGCCTACCAAGGAGATGAGAAGACAGATCATTTTCTTACTTTGCTTGGATGCAGTAACTGCCCTGGGTAATTACACTGAAAAATAAAATATTCTGAATGGCCCCAGAATAAGGCCAAACCTGGCTTATATCCTCCAACTCCTACCCTTACAGAGCTTCCCTGCTTCCTGAGGCATGGAAAGTTCCCCAGTTGAGAGGCTTCACCTCACCTTTGTGACCCTTTTCTCTCGTCAGTGTCTCACCACTCCCGGGTTCCCTCCCCCAGTCGTCAAGGCTCTCAGCCAAGTCCAAGGACTTTTGTCATATGTCCAACCTGTTGGCTCTGTTCTTGACCCAGGAAACTCTCATCAAAAGATGGGTTCAGAGACCCTGTCCCGGCCCCTGCCAGCTGGGAAAAGGTGATCCCACAAGGTGGTCCTCGCAATCATAACCAACCCCCAGCCCCATCTCCCTCCAAACATCCAGTAACCCATCATGAGTCCTGCCGGGGTGAGGGGGCAGGATGGAGGTAGCTGTCCGACATGATGATGTCGCTAGTGAGTTGCTGTTCCAGGAACTCAGAGGTCTCCTCAGCTATCTGGCCTGGAATTCGAAAGTCGACAGCAGGTGGCTCCTGCTTGGGGCTAGGGAGGGGTCGGGGAACCCAGGACTCCGTGGGACAGCCAGTCCCCTGAAGGAACTGCAGGAAGTTCTCCTCAATCGAGCCTTCCCGGCTAGGCAGCCTCAGTTCCTCCTCTGGAGCCGGCTTGAAGAAGCAGACAAACTGCTTGCTGAGCTCCCCGCGGATCTGCCGGTTGAGACATCCATAGAAGAAAGGGTTGGAAGTGAAGCAGAAGTAGCCAATCCAGGTCACTATACTCTCTACCTGCCCAGCTGAAATGGGCTGAGCACTCAGGGCGACGTAGAGGTGGAAAGAGAAATAGGGCAACCAGCAGAGCAGGAACTGTCCCCCCACGGCCAGGAGGACCACTGCTGCCTTCCCGCCTCCAAACGTCCGGTGTGGGGTGGTCTGGGGGGCCCCGGAACTGGTGACCATGGTGGAGCGGCTGCTGAGCGATTCCGAGCGTTGCCGGGGCGTCTCCATCCACGTGGGCAGGGGCCCATGCTGCATGGCAGCCACGCGAGCCACCCGGAACATGCTGCAGTAGACCACAAGCATGAGGAGCAGCGGCAGCAAGAAGTAAAGGACGGCGAAGACCACCACGAAAAGCTGGCAGTAGGCACCGTGGCTCCATTGGAGCGAGCAGCCTGGGGGGTCGCCGGGAGCTCCTTCCTCTCGGGAGACCCTTCCCAACACAGGCACGGACGCCATGGCCAAGGCCTTCACCCACACACCCACCAGCACGGAGGCCACCAGCCCCAGCGTCATGCGCACCTCGTAGCGCATGGGGTGGACCACGTAATAGTAGCGCTCCACGTTGATGGCCGACACAGAGAGGATGGCCAGGCTGACAAAGCACACGCTCAGGAACAGGTAGAGGCGGCAGGTGACCTCCCCGAAGAGGGCGTGGTCAAAGAGGGTGGAGCTGGAGAGCATGGCCAGGGGCATGAGCGTCAGGGCGGCCAGCAGGTCCACCAGGCAGAGGTGAAAGACGAAGACGAACTTCCGGAGGGCAGGCGTCTTGGCGATGACAGCCATCACGGCAGCGTTGCCGGCCACGGCGGTCAGGTCCAGCAGGAGCATGAAGAAGAGGGCCACAGACTCCGAAGCCACATCCCGCAGCCCCACCTCCGGGACCCCGCTGGCAGTAGAGGGGCCTGGGGTTTGAGGGACCCTGCCCAAAATGGAAGAGTTCCCTGATGACTGAGGGATGGGTGAGGACTCCATGGGGCCGAAAGAGGACACCCAGGCCGCCTCCTGTCACGGCCCCATCCCCCATCCTAGTCCAGCGACCCTGGGATGGCGAGCCCAGGCCCAGGCTTCCTGATTTCACGGCAGGCGCCTCCGGCTGGGGCCTCCCTGGCCAGATCTTATCACCAGCCTTCCTGAAGAGGCTCGTCCAGGTACAGAGTGCCAGGCCGGGCAGCTGAGGCTCAATAACTCATATTCCCTTTCTAGTGGGAGGTAGCAAAGAAGCAGGACACTTGAGAGATGTGGGAGTCCCACCCATTCAATGCTCCACCTTCTGAGTGGTCTCTAGCTCCTTCTTTTCCACTTCTTTTCCTCCGTTCTTCATGTCCTTCTCCCCTTTTAAGGACAGTTATCCAGGGATTCTGAATTCTGTGTCTCCTTTTCCCAAGGTCCTGCTGAGCTCTGGGATAGTGCCCCACTTTGGGTGTTGCTTATGTAAATTTTCTGATTTCTTGTCTCCTCAGAACTGCAGCAACTGTTGGAGTGTAGAAGAAACACAAGATCTGGTTCCCCATCCCAGGCCGGGGAATTACTAAGTCTGTGACTCTTCTGAACTTCAGTTTCCTCATAAAGGATCTGCAAAATGAAGGGAATAATGCCCAGTTCACAACTATGTTGGGTGGGTCCTGTGAAATGTGTTAATAATACTAATAATAAGCAGTAATGATTATGTGGAGCTTACCACTGCCAGGACCTAAGCACTCTACATATATTAACTCATTTTGATCCTCACCACAACCCGCTGAGATAAAGATGATTCTCATCCCCATTTTACAGTGACAAAGCTGGCCTAAAGAAGGTAAGTAACTTACCCAAGTTCACATAGCTAGTAAGTGGCAAGATCCAGGCACACACCGGGAGTCTGGCTCCAGGGCCAGGACTCAAGCCCACTGTGCCCTGCTGTACGGGAAGGGCTGTGAGCCTACACATAATAGACATGCTGTCAATATTAGTTGAATTTGAACTGTCTCTAGAAATTTCTCTCACTGCTCCAGGGTCTAAGAGGTCACCTGGAAAGGGAGAGGACTACTTGTGCTTTAGACTGCTCTGACATCCCCCACCTCCCCCTTCAAGCACAAAAAACTTTGGGAGAAGAAACAGTGAAAACAAAATAGCCTGGGTAGAAGGAACCTGGGAGGCCAGCTCAGCCAGCCTCCACCGATCCCGAAGCCAGAAAGCCAAAAGTCACTTTAAATCTTCCCATCTCCACCCACCCACTAACTTCTCAGGGACACTGTACCCCTTCGGGTGGGGGCGGGGGAGTGCTCCCATCCTTCTACTCCCCAGCGCTCCAGGTCTCTGGTCCTTGGAGGGGCCCTACCCCAAAGCCTCGTGCTAAGGGGTGTGTTCTAGTATTACCAGTCACAGAACTAGCAGTGGGGTGTAGGCGTCCATGTAGGAGGGTGGGTCCAGGGAGAATGGGTAGATGACCGTGATTGTGGAAGTTGGTGAACATAAAGCGGAGAAGAAAACTGAAGGAAATTGGGAGAGGAGGAAGTCTGTGGTCTCAGTGACTCTCATTTCTCCCAATCTGGAATGACAGATCAAATCTGTCTCATGGGCCTCCTGAACTTGCTGAGTTTGCATATCATTGAAAGAGGTTGCCCAATATAATTTAAAATCTTTCTCATTTATATAAACTATTCTTGCAGTCAAGACCCCGTAAGTATAGTGTGTGAAGGTCCGCAAAATCAGAGGCAAACTGTGGATGTGCCAAGTCTGATCCCCTTTCCATAGACAACTCACAAGTTCCTAGAACACAGTTTTCTCATCTGTAAAATGGGTGGAGTGGTGGAGGGTAGTGGGGTAGGGGGGTGTCGAACCGAATAACTTCCAAGGTTTCTATGCATGATTACATTTGATAACTCCATGAGTTCCTGGGCTGTAGAGGGCCTGGTGGTTGCTCAATTAAAAAAAAAAAAATCATTTCTCTGACTGTGAAAAAGAGGAACACCTGAGGCAGAGGGGCCCACGCCTGTCCATTGTTATAGCCTGGGCTTTGGTGGCACCAACAATTAATCTAGCTGCTAGCATGCCACATGTACCTGTAATCGGTGCTCAGTACAATTTTGTGAACTGAATCAAACTCAAATTGATTGGTTGGATCCCTGCCCCCCAGTATACACTCCAAGAATACTCAGTCAATCAGCCGTGTGCCAGCCAGAGGACTCTCTTCCAGAAAGGATAACCCAGCTTCCTGGACTCGAGGCAACCCTAACTTTGGACAACTGCCTAGAAACGTGCCTCTCTCCAGGGATACCAGAAAGCTCTTTGCTCAGTTCAAATGGCCTTGTAGACCTGGGGTCTGCAGAGGAGATAATGAGCCTCAACTTCTCGTGAGAGTGTCTACCAGGAAAAATGCCAGAAAGAAATACTACAGAAGGCATGCTTGCCCGTCAGTCTCCATGCCTTGATTAACCCATCCTTTCCTGTGGACGGGGCCCAGGAAACGTGGCTCTGCTAGTTGTTGCCACCAGCACTGCCCGGCTAAAGAAGGAAAAGGCCACCATGGATAGGTGGCCCTCAAGCAGTCTGATCTAGCAGGGCCCCACCAGGGTCCCAGACTGGGGGAATCAGAAATGGTTTCCACACGGAGGTGGAGAGGTACCGTGCAGCCGTGATGGAGCCCCAGGCAAGAAGACATTGACATTTCTCTTTTTCACAGCCCCCTCAGCCTGGCCAGGATCTCCACACCGACTCTTAATTTCTAGGATTCCAATTTACCTTCTAACAGATGGATCAATATACCAGGCTTCTCAGCACCCCCTCACAGATGGGTTCTGGTTATGGAGGGGAGGGCCACGGTGTAACAGCTTCAGAGGGGGAAACCCAGGCAGCCTCCTTCCACTCTTAGCTCGTATCATCATGACTTCTACCCCATCCCCCTACTGCTTCCTTCCAGCAACTCCCCTCCTACCCTGAGGACCTTTCTGTACCTGGAGGGCTTTGCCACCGTGGGGCAGAGGGCTGGGCCGCTAGCAGGGGCACAGTCAAGTTCCAAATAGCCTTGTCTCAGGGTGCAAGATGGGCCTGCCCCTGGGGCACATTAAGTGCCCAGCCCAAAGCCACAGGGATGTCGTTAGAAGTCACAAGCACCTATTTCCCAGGGATAGAGCTTCCATCCCTAGGACCTGAGCCCAGCCTTCCTTCAGACCAGAACATGCCCTTCCTAAGCCAGATGAGATGCCTTTCTAGAGAGCCACAACACCTCTCCCCAGCACACTAGCCCATGCCGAGGACACAGAGTTACCCATCAGCCTGATACATTCCTAGGATGCAGGAGACCCATCTCTATGACATGGAATGAGACAAATGGAGAGTCCTGTCTGTCTGCAGGATATGGGTACTCCTGCCGACAGGAGATCAAGCCCCCGTCTCTAGGCTTCATAGATGCCCACACCCCAATTCTGCCTTTGGGATATCTGGGGGCCCATCTTCTGGCAAGACTGTCAACCACAGGACAGAGTGGGCTGTTCCTTGGGGTACAGAGCAATCCCTCTGTAGGGTACCTTAGCTCCCACCACCAGGCCCTGGGTCTGGCCCCCTGGTCCTGGCCTAGTCGGCAACTCCTACCTTTGCTGAGCAGCTCCGGGCTCCCATGTGATAGCTCCTCTCAGCTGATGCTTCTCCAAGGCTGCTGAAGCCTGAACCACTGCAGTGAGCGGTGAGAGGCAGCCGGCAGGGCAGGATGCTTCGAGAGCTTCTGGGTCCTAAGGGCCTCCTGCTTCCCACCCAGCCACTTCTGGCTTTGGAGCCACTTCTGGAGCAGAGAGCCTAATACCAGTGCCTGAGGCAAGGTGCCTGGGAGTGGGCACAGCCCCTCTCCCTTCCCTCCAGTTACTGGAGTGGCATCTCAAAAACCATATGGGACCAAGTGAAGGGAGGCAAGGGAGACCCTCCTGGCCAATGGGATGAAGTAAAAAGAGCTCTTGGAGTCAGAAAAATCCAAGTTCAAGGCTCTGGTACTTACTAGCCATGTGACCTTGGGCAAGTCCCTTCTCATTTCTGGCCCTGGTTGCCTCATCTGTTCAAAGGGAACATAGGGTAGATGAGCCCTCAGGTCCCTTCCAGTGCTTCCAATGCTTGGTTCTCTGTGACATCAAAGCCAAGGGGCTTTTGTGGTGAGAAGGTCAAGGCAGTCACAGGACCCCAAAGTTAGGCCTGGCAGGCACCCAGGCTCCTGGGCATGGCCCGTGGCTTGGCTTCTTTGACAGCTCTGAAGATGTATAGAGAACAGGTTTAGGAGTGGCAGTTGGATTTGAAGGGAAGCTAAAGGGCTTGTCTTGACCCTGCACTTGCCTGCCAAAAAGCAAATAATTATTGTTTTCTTAGTTTGTATGTTTATTTGGAGTGGAGCTCTAGAGGCTGATAGGAGTGGTGGGAGCAGACTCTGACATTTCCCTGAGCCACCTTGTAACATCACCACAACCCTGCTTCCTGAAGGCCAAGTAAGAGCCAGGTACCCAGGAAGACTCAGATTGGTCTGGGTTTGGGACTTGGCAGAGCTGGGAAGCATTGTCCCTAGAAGGTCGGAAGCTGTGTGATGGGCTTCCCCAATCAACGAGAATACCCACACATACTTCCACCTGTGGAGATGAGATGAAGGGACATAGCATTTCATGAGATACGGAGAAGACGGTCAGTTTCTCCAGGAACAGGTCACTCCCATGGTTACTTCAGCCAAGGATAGAATCAAAACACTGTAGAGCTGTATGACATCCTACAAGCCCAGGCATCCATGTTTCAGATGCCCAGAGAGTGAAAGAGACTGCCCGAAGTCACACAGCTCCACATGGCAAAGCCCTGGGTTTAGACAGGGAGTTCAGGCATGATACCTACTCCAGAGCCTTCTGCCCTGAGATTTGCCTATCCAATTGCTCCTTTGGTCTCCAAAAAGGAAGAAAGGGAATTCTAGAATTGTTTACTGGAACAACCCAAAGAGTCATAAGATCAGTGAATTCCTCAGGAAATTCATAGAGGGCAAGTTGGCTGCCCCAGGTCAACAACAAAAGAGGTCACTGACCAGCCAGAGGCGATGCGGTGATCTCTATTCCCAGCCACCGTCTTTAAGCTCTGACAAGTGCCAGGCCCTTTGTATACAGCAACTTCAGCCCTCACACCAATGCTTCAAGGCAGCCATTACTTACCCTGTTTTACAGGTAAGGAAACCGGGATTTAAGAAGTTAGGTGACTTTCCCCAGATGACATAGCTAGTAAGTGCCAGAGGCAATATTTGAACCCAGGTCTGTTTGAAGCTAAAATGTTTGTCCCTTCCCCCCATCCCCCTGTGGCCTCTCTGGAAGCTGACTTGAGGCTCTGGGCTTAAGCCCTAAAGCAGGTTCCATGGTAGTGGCCTCTGCCCTCCAAGAAACAGCCTGGAACAAACCAGCTGCAGGGAAATCGAAAGGAAATGTCAAATAAAAAGCTTGCAGACAGCAGAGTGGTTTCAATCAGACCATGTGCCATCATGTTGGCAAGGTCATCTTGGCATCAATCAAACTCTCTGAGACCCGGGATAGTCCATCCTTGCTCAGCACTCGCATTCTTCTTGCAGGAGCCCAGCCCGAACTGACACAGCCGCTTCCAAAGGGGTTCAGAATGACTCAGGGCAGACTCGGGCTCATCACAACAGGATTGTAGAGAGAGTGCTGAATTAGGGGGCTCTATTCTACTGTTTGGTGGTAAGATCTTGGCCTGTAAGTTAGCCATCTTTGCCTTCGTTTTTCTATCTCTAAAATAGGCAAAATTTTTTACTCCCCAGCTGATCTAGTAGGGTTAAGGAGCCTGCAGTACAAACCTAGCCTCCTTCTCAGGCTTGGGGGAGCTAGCTTGGTGGCCTGGCTGGCCACACGGCTGGTGTGGTGACCAGTGGGCAAGGTCTCCAGGCCCTCAAGGCTCCTCCCACAGAGCTCTGGAGGAAAGGAGCAGAGGATACTGGAGCATCGTCTCCAGGAGAGAAGGAAGAGGGAAGGCAGGGAAGGGCGCACGAGGTGAGGCTGTGCAGGACACTACCTCTATCCTGGCCTGGGACCAGCTGATAATCATAACCATGCCACTAGTTCTTGAGGGCCTGCTCAGGGGAGGCACTTCATATGCTGCATCTCATTAAATGAGGTACTGACCTCGCATATCCCCACCCCACCCTGCCGCTCCCTCCTTTGAAGGCTTTGCACAATGGAGGGGATGTCAAAGGTGGAGGAATTGGGTGTGGCCCTACAAACAGAGATTCAGGGCTCACCCTTGCTGCATACACACCCACCAAGAGCCTCCTGCTACAGCATGGGGACCAGGCCCACATCCCGGCAGTGACAACCCCTTCCTCACCATCATGGCAGGGTCCTTGGTACCAAAGACTGATTTCAGCCCTGCCCCTCCCCTTGCCCTCACCTTGCCCGCCAGCACCTCTTGATTGGGTCATGTCCACCCCACCCACCCTTTCTTGGCCCAGGATGAGACCTTGACGGTTGAGTTTGTATTTCATTCATTCATCCATTTATTCAATAAATATCTCTTGAATGACTCTGACGTGCCCACAGCCACCTGCCTCTAGCCCCTCGCCTGCTGAGTGGTGCCCGCTGCACCCCTTCTCTGCTCCATCTGCCTGCGGTCAAAACCTGCTCTCAGGAAAGAGGCTGATAAATCCATTCATGCTGATGGAGGTTTAATGTGGTCTCTCTCCCAGGAATATTAACAATTTAACAAAGAACAAAGGGAAGAAGCTGGAATGTTGGAATTCCAGTATGGGGTGCTCCTGAGGCCCTACAGTGTAGGCTGTCACTCTGACCACCTACACCCCACTCTGGTCTTAGCCCCCCCCACCTTCCCCACCCCAGGAAGCCAGCAGCGCATTCTCGCTCCGTCTCCGTCCGCCTCCATGCACATGGACAGCTGACCCTCCCCACCCAGGGTGCAGATCCACAAATGGGGTCCTCCCATCCCAGCCCTGTTCCCGGCTGTGCAGAACCTCTGGTGACAGCCCTGGCTTTGCCCGTTCCCCAGGCACCCACCTCCCCCTGCCCGCCATCTGGGGGCCAGGTGGAGGAGCTGAGGAGGGAGGCGGAGGAAAACAGAGGTGAGAGCCTTTCCATTCCATTTATGCCTCCATAGTCTAGCCCACACCCCCTGCCTGGAGCTGAGATCCAACTGTATATTCAGCCTGCAGCTGCCACTGGTCATGTGAGCCCATTGCTAGGTTACAGGGACCCAAAAATAAATCCTTCCCTACCAGATTAGAAACTGGGGGCCTCGGATGAACCGGGCTCAAAAGAGTGGCAGGAACACCCACACTGCATATGCAGGCCAGGTCTGCTGGGCGACCAGGGAGCGTCCCCGATGCTGACCCCTAACCCCATCCATCAGCTGGGGGTAGTCAATGCTGGACACCCCCCCTCAAAGAAAAAGTCCCCGAGGGCTCCCAGGTCCTCGATAACTGCACAATAAATAGCTCTACAGGTAGAGTGGGCCTTCCTTACTAGCCATCAGAGCCTTCTTGGGCAATGCCCCTGTGCGCATTCTTCCCAGCCAACCTCCCCATCGGGGGCCTGCCCTTCTGTATGCCCCAGCCCACCCCCCAAGGCACTAGCAAAACTGCATTAACCATTTACCCTGTGCTTGGTGGGCAGTCTGGCCCAGTGGTCCTTTTCCAGACTCAGGAAGGCAGACGTAGCAGGAGGCCCAGTTCTGCACCCTTTCAGTTGAGCTCTCTCACAACCATGTTCTGAGTTCATTTCAATAACTGCATTGACAGGTGAGAAGACTGAGGCTCAGAGAGGGTAAGTGACTTTCTCTATGTTGCACAGTTGAGAAGCTGGGATTCAAATCCCAGATATATTTATTCAGACTGGACGGTGGGGCAAGGAAGAGGGCAGAGAAGTTCAACAAAAGAAAAGGGTTTCCCTGAAAACCCTGCCCTGGGGCCTGATAATTTGGTCTAAATTGGGGATGTGGTTTCCCCCTGACACCCCACCCTTCCATCCTCCAAGCAGACCACAGCTTACCCCAACCATACTGCCTCCTTCCTCACGGCTTTCAGCTCTGTCCCCTTCTCTGAGAAACTGCTTAAGACCTCGTGGGGTCGTTACTGGTGCTAAGGCCTGGAAGTGGGGCTTGGGGCGGGGGGCAGGGGAGGCAGGTGACGACATATACAAACCTCCATTGTTCAGCTCCCCTCTACGCACAGAGCTTGACGTGGAATGTGGAATCAGAACAGCACAGCTGAAAAGGTCATCAAAGGTCAGATGTCTAATCCCTTACAGTATGGATGAATAGGCTCAGAGAGGGGAAGTAACTTGCCCAAGATCACACAGCTAGAGAGTGAAGGAGGTGTGATCTGAATCCAAGCTTCTACATCCCCACTCCTTTTTTTTTTTTTTTTTGTATGCTGTATGGTGGGGGTCACATTTCATTCTTTTTCCATGTGACTGTCCTGTTATTGCAGCACCATTTGTTGATTTTTTGGGGGGGTTGGGGAGGGAGGTGCATGGGCCAGGAATCCCACTCAGGTCTCTAGCATGGCAGGTGAGGATTCTGCCATTGAACTACCCTTGCATCTCCCCCCTGACACTCCTTTTTTTTCACTTGTTATTAAGAAGGCAGACAGTTGGTGTCCATCAGATCTGGCACTGGGGTCCCCCCACCACTTGGTGCCCTTCCTCAACCCACTGCAGCTCCAAGGCCTACTCAGCTGCCTGCTCTCTTCAGCACAGTACCTCTACGCACAATTTTGAGGAGGCCCAGATGCCCCTCCAGCCTCCCCTGTACAGGTCTTTGACTCCCCATTTCGAGCACACTCCTGCGGTCTAAAGCTTCAGGCACCCCATTCCTTCTCCTTCAGCAACCAGCAGCCTGGACTGCAGGCTCCACCCTCCCTCAAGCTCATTTCACTCAATTCAAGAAATGTTTATTAAGCATCCACCATGTGCAAAAACTGCACAGGGAATGAGAGAGAGGGATACAAAAAGGAAACAAATACAGAGCGTATCCTCCTGGTGCTTACAATCTAGGATGGGTACAAAACAGGTTAAAAACTACAAGGAAGGGTCAAAGTGCTATGAAGATTCAAAGAAAAAAGTGAACACACTCAGGAAATCCGGGAAGGCTTCATGAAGGAGGTGACATAGGTCTTAAAGGAGAGGTAGGATTGAAGGGGGCTGAGAAGATTAGTCCATGTTGAGAGTGGGACAAGCAAAAACATGGAAACAGACAAGTTCTGAGGGATACCAGGGCATTGTGAGTTATCCAGTTTGATTGAAAAATAACACGTGCAGAGGGAAGAAGTGAGAACAGGGAAGTAGGTTGGCTGGACCACGGAAAGCCTCGCAAGCCAGACTGAGAAGTTGACAAAGTCAAATTGTTTTGAGCCAGGAGACAGGGGGCCACAAAGTCAGTCAATAAGTATTTACTGAACCTACAAGTTCCAGAGCCAGGGGTTGAATTAGAGGCTGGAAATTTTCCTAGTCACTCAGGCCCAGAGAGAGGAGAAAAACCCACATAGGTCATCAACAGAGAGCGTACGTGTGAACATATTACGGAGTGAGCCCAGAGGAAAGGGTGGGTCAGAGATGAAATGATATAGAGATCAGATAATACGTTTCCCAGGTGGAGCTCTTGGAGACTTGGCCCCAGTACCTGTGAGTAATCTGCATGTCCATTCTTTGAGGGAGGAGGTAAAAGGGGTGGAGTGGTAATTTGAGTTCCTGGAAATTCTCCCCGTAGAGTCATAAGAAGCTGGAAATTCTCCCCGTAGAGTCATAAGAAGCTGCCCAGCCTGATCAGCAGCTGATGGCACTCTGGACCACTTAACTAGTCGTGCCATCCCAGGATGCCCAGCCAAGACCATCTTCCTTGGCTCTGGTCTAAGACAAAAAGCTGAGCTGGGTTTCCACCATAGGGTTCCACAGAGCCCTCCCAGGGATACTTGATCTGTGACTCTGGGGAGCGCCCCTGCTCTATGTTTCTGGGACAGTTGTCCCTAAGCATCACTGCCCCCAGCCATGCCAGTCCCTGCTGAGCCTTGGGCAGCCTTACTTCTCCTTCTCCTGGCTGGGCATCCATGGCATGGCAAGACTAGCCCTGTGGGCTCTTTGCCAGTCATTCTCCTCCTTCAAAGTTCTCTCCCTACCATTCCTCATCCACCTAAATACAGGACTCTTCCCCATCTCCCAACTCTCACGCTCTTTCAGCCCAAGGAAGAGCCAGACGCCCAGGTTCCAATCTCTCTAGCGGCTCCTTGAAGATGGAGAGACGGCTTGTGAGTGGCCCCTTGGAGGGGAGCTATGGTCAGCCCTTGCCTGCCTGGAGACCCTATTGGAGGATACAAGGGTGTGAAACTGAGTCTTTTGGGTCCTCTATCCTGGAGGGGTAGCCCTGAAGGGTCTAAATCTAGCCTCTCATCTAGGGCAGCTTTCCCAGGATGGTGAGGGCCTCAGCGGGAAACAGGAACCGACTATTTCAGTTGAGGGCCCTGGGCTGTCCTGGCAGCCAGCAGCCACACGGGGGCAGTGTTGGCCGTGGAGATGCAGAGCGCTGACTGCGGTCTCCAGGGACCGGCTTCTCCTTTCAAACTCCCAGCCGCTTTTTCCCTCTTGGGGAGCTTGCCGGCCTGTGGGCCCCACCTTTACAGAGCCAGGCAAATGAAAACCCTTTTCTAAGAGGTGATTGGGAAGAGACCGACAGACTGCTGGAAAGAACATTGCGCTTGGAGCCCAGATCCGCACCTGCCCTTAAACGAGCAGTCTGCTTTCGGCTACTCAGTTTCTCTGAGCCCCTGCTTCAAATGAGGGGTTGGGTTAGAATTTTAGATGTTCTTTAAGATCTTTTTCAGCTCTAGATTTTAAGAATCTGAGTCAGCAGCTGCTGTCTTTGAGTAGCTTCTCTCTCCAGGGCCCTGACCGCTTGAGAGGCCCCGGGCAGGGGGTGGGAGAGGACAGAGGTAATATCAGTGGACGCTCTGACCTCCACAAACCAGGTCGTTTTTCTGGGAACCACAGATAGGAAGAAATGCAGTCCTAGGTCGGGGTAGGGGCTGAGAAGGATCCATCTAAGGGGGTCTGTGTGATTGCTTTGTGTGCATGAGTTGCAGGGGGTAGGGGGCGTGGACGGCGGCTGGCTGAAGGATGCCCCTTCCAGTCGAGGACACCCAAAAGCCATGGGGCCAGATTGGGCTGCTCTGACCCCTGCTTTCAGCTCCCGGCCAGCACCTCCACCTCCAGAAAGCAAAGTCCACATTTTGATTTTAGAGGTGAGTACTGCTCGGCTTTCCCCATGTCTGGACCCCCCTTCCTCACCCTCACCCCCACCAGACCTCAATGCTCTGTTCCCTGGCTGCTTTTTGACCCCAGGCCTTCTCTCCTGGATCCTGTAATTTCACACCAGGCCCTTAGACTCACTCTGCCCAGCACCCCAGCTTCCCTTACAGGGCATCTGATCTAACATGCAAGCGGAGGGTGTGTCCTGCTCCTGTATCCTATCTCCTCTTCCTTCCTGGATGGCCCCATTTCTCACTTTTTCTGCCTCTCGTTCAATTTCCTTCCTTGGATCTTTCTCTTATTTGCTTTTTGTTTTCCTGTGGTCGGACTCTCCAAGACTCGGAGCATCTTTGCATGGGTTCATATTCTCCCTGCTTCTCTGTTTCTTTCCCTCTGTACACCTTTCTTTTTCCATCTCTTTTTCCACCCTCACTTCCTCCTCTGCAATGAGTACATTGAGAATCTGATCCAGCCTTCCCTGGACTGGGGGTATAAATAGCAGAGGGAGGCTGGGCTAGGAGCCAAACTTGCCACCAATCTCTTCCTTACAGCCCTGGGCCTTTGGCGTCCAGGACCAGCAGTGGAGGGAAGATGCTGGGCAGGGCCTCAGGGGTAGGGAACTGGAGGGTCAGGGTTGAAGCCACTGTACAAAGTGACAGTGCCAGGCAGAGAGAGGGGTGTGGCAGCAGGCTGGGGGGCCTGAGCTCCACATGCAAGCCAGGCTCCACCCACCCCCCCAGCCTATCCCCTTCCACCTAACGGAGCTATGGAGTCCTCACTTCAGGAGACCCTCCCCAGGACCACTTCTCCAGGGCACAGATGCGTGGGCCCAGGTGGCTGCCAGCAGACGGCAGCTGGGGGCTGGAGGGGAAGCGGTGCCCTCAGGAAACAGGCCACACTCTCACCCCCAGCCAGCTCCCCGGCCTAATTAGAGACCGGAACGGGCATTGATCGTCCCTGAGCTCATTATGTCACAGCTGGGGAACAGCTGGCCAGTTTTTTCCAGGCCATTAGCTGCGCCATGAAGTGGAGAGAGGGAGGGGCCGTGCGAGCAGGATCAATACCCGTCTGTCTGTGGGGGAAGCAGCCTCGTGCTGCCTCCTCTGGCACCCTGGGTTGTGTCGCTCTCAGGGGCTGCACGCCAGCTGAGCTCCTCTGCCTTCACACACAAAAGCTCAACTCCTTCCCTCCTGGAGCCTGGAAAGATGGGCTCGAGGCCCCTTGGCTGACCCTGACTGGCCCACAGGGGACTCTCTGAGCCTTCCCTCTCTCCAGAGATAAAGAGGGGCCAGAGAGGGTCTCAGGTTACCTATGTTGGTCTCAGAGGGGGCCTTCAGAGTCCAGCTCCTCTCCACCCCCACGGCAAGCCGACACCTAAGGCAGCTGTTTCTGCTGGCCCCAGGCCCGCCTCCCTGTGGCCCCTGGGGCTGAGCCTGTTCGGTTTCCTGTGGGGTGGAGAGATGGCAGGGGGTCCTCAGACTCTCGGGGGAATGGTTCAGAGGGGAGTGGAAGAACGGGGAGAAGAGACAATAGTTTTCACTTTCTTTCTCCCTCTCCCTCTCCCCAGCTGTGTTCTGTCCACACTGCCTGACCCCCGGAATCCCACTGACAGAGGGGAGGTCAGTATTATTTAATGAGCTGACTTCTTAACTGAAGTCATAAAACGGCAAGGCTGGAAGAGACCGCCAAAACACCTGATCTGTATTCCTCTTTTTTTTTTTTTTTTTTGGCATGGGCAGGCTCTGGGAATTGAACCCGGGTCTCCGGCATGGCAGGTGAGAACTCTGCCACTGGGCCACCACAGCACCGCCCTGTGCGCCTCATTTTACAGAGAAAGAAACCAAGCCCTAATATGCCAGACTGACTGTAACAAATGCTTCTCTCTATTCCTCTCCTGTTTGTTCTGTACTGACCTCTAATAGAGCCCTGAGGCTCCACGGGCATATGTCCTCAGGCCGCTGGTGGAGTACAGGTGTGGGGACAGCCGGGCTTCCCCTCCACCCCACCTCCAGCCTCCAGCCCCACGCAGCACCTCCGCGGAACACAGCGGTACTCCCTGGCGGTCCTGTTTGAGTCCAGCTACTGGATTCCTGGACCGTTTCCTTCCCCTGCTAAACAGAAGCCAGTCTGGGCCAAGGGTGCCCCTGCTCCCCAAACTTCCCCCCGTGACTTCGGTTTCTAGAATCAGCAGTGAATAGAACACAGGAGTCAGAAGGCCTGAATCCCAGACTCGAGTTCCTTCAAGGCCTGGCTCCAGCCCGGCAGACCGATTTAATTAGGACACAAAGTTGGGGAGCAGGGCCATTGCATTTTATTCCTCATGTTACAGACTAGGAAACTGTGTCCCAGAGAGGGGTAGCAGTCTGCCCAAGGACACCCAGCTACTTAGAGACAGAGCTGAGACCAGGTTGTCCAACTCCTGGGTGGTCCGTGTTGGTCCCATTCCCCCACCAGGCCTTGGCTCTGCGTCCCCAAAACCGCTGATTAAGGCCTAGCGCCCTAGCCTTGGCCCATCCAGCATGTTCCACGTTCCTTCTCCCTAGAAAACCCAGAGTGACCTCTCTATCCCAGGGCTCTCAGAACAGCACCGAGGGCCTGGTGCCCGTCCGAGCTCAGCCAGCTCCTTCTCAGCTCGGAGGCTGCAACACCCCACTGGGCGAGCAGAGACGCCAGGTTGAGGTGTGGTAGGAGATGGTACATCCCATGTTGATCCACCTGTTGGCCCGGATCCCAGAGGCACGTGGGGCAGAAGGAGCCTAATAATAACCCGGTATTGCTGCAACTTCCTCCAGCATGATTCTCAGGAATGGAGTGAATTAGAAGGAATTGTATACTGTCCCTTCTGCTGGTGTTGTGAGGAGGGACAAGGTCAACACGGGCTAGAGATGCACTTGGGATTAGACTGGCCGTCAGAGGGGGCACACAGGTGGGGTCACAGGGCCAGCTTCCCGAGGCCATTGGCAGGATAGCCTCGTTGGCTCCAGAACAGGGAGTGGCAGTGACAGCCTTAAGCAGCAGAGGCTGAGATGCTGAACCCCTGCTGCTCTAGCTGGAATGGGGGTGGGGTGCAGGGAGAGAGGGAAACCCAGGCACAGCGTGCTTAGGGGAGCAGATCTAGGGGACAGAGATCACTGTGGCAGGAGAGGAGAGCTCTGAGATGCCAAGGGCACAAGGAGGAAGGAAAGAGAGGCAGAAAAGGGGACATGGAAAAGGAATGAGAGGAGCGCCAATGACAAACTACCTTCTGTGCCACCCTGGTGTGGAGGGATATTGCTAAAGTCCTGGCTTTAAGTCCCATCTGTGCCATTTATTACATCTGTGGACTAGGACAAGTCCTAGGCTCTCTGATCGTTAGTTTCCTGATTTGTGGGAAAATGCAATATTTGCCTTCCAGATTGCTGTGTCTCTAAAGCGAACGGCTTTGGGAAATGTGCAAACAGTAAAGGATGATTGTTATAACCACACGCTGCTGTCTCTCAGCTAATCTGTGGTGCCTTAGGACCCTGCTTCATAAATTTCCAGGGAATGGTTTGCATCATAATACTGTGTAGACAAGTACTGTCAGGAATGATGCAAAGGGGCTTTCCTTCTAGAAGGGACTACTCAAGCCACCCTAGCAGATGTTTGTGAATCTATAATAGTTCTCATCAGTCCCCGCAGGGTCTCTCTGCTCACAGAGAGGACACCTAAAACCGAGGCTTCCAGGATGTGTGTATACACCTAAGCACACATGAGCACACATACACACACCAGGACAGTCCCTGGTGGTTTGCTATCAACTGTGTCCCCTTCCCAGGTGGCAGCCCTCCCCAGTTCCAGGACATCGGGGAGTTGATTTCTCTGAGCATAACTTCATGAATATGTAGCTGACCCAAGAACTAAAAGAGATGTCAGGCCTGGAGGAAGAGCTGTGCATTCATTAGTTGTGGTTTTCCAGGAAAAAGAAGATGCCACTAATGACTTATATTTGGGATCGTGTTTTATGGTGTTTAAAGCACTGTCACACATATTATCATTTAAGCCACATGGCACTCTTGTGATTCAGTGCTATTATCTGAGGCACAGAGAGATGAATTTCCTCCAGCTCACCCAACTGGTAGGAGACGGGATCAGACCCAATCTAGGTCATTTATCTCAAATCCTGTTTCCTTTCTAGGACACTTTATTGCTTCTCACCTCTCCTTAACTTCTAATTCTCACCACGTGTCTCTCCTGTCTGAGTCTAAAGGTGGAGGTGTTCAGTATGTTACACATTCTATACTCTAACTTTTTATTTTGCCCCTCCCTCTCTCTATATAAGTATATATACATGCATGTACATATACACCACGGAGCTAGGGTTCTCTAGAGAAACAGAATCAGCAGGAGATATCCGTAGATATAAAGTTTATAAAAGTGTGTCATGTAACCGTGGGACTGTAGAGTCCAAGGTCTATAGGGCAGGCTGCGAGCTGGTAGCTCCAGTGAAACCCACAAGCACTCTCAGGAGACACTGGCTGGACAATTGTGGGGCGGGGTGTGAGGCTGGCCACTCCAGTGACGAGTCTGGACGAATTCCAACAGGAGAGGCTCACCGGCTGGAGCAGAAGGAGCAGTGACTGTGTCTTCTGAATCCTCCGTAAAAGCCTTCCTCTGATTAGATTAAGCATCATGCATTGCAGAAGACAGTCCCCTTAGCTGATTACAAATGCCATCAGCTGTGGATACAGCTGACCTAGTCATGATTTAAGTCCATGAAATGTCCTCATAGCAACAGATGGGCCAGCACTTGCCCAAGCAGATGACTGGGTACCACCACCTGGCCAAGTTGACACACGAACCTTGACCATGACAACACACATGTACTTTTTTTCTGATCTGTTTGACAGTAAGTTGCAGACATGATCCTTCTATAACACGTCGATGTGTATTTCCTACGTAACTCCACTACAGCATCAAAATCAGGAAAGTAACATTGATGCAATTATCATCTATTCCAGAGACTCCACTCACGTTTTGCTGATGGTCCTAATAATATTGTTTGTAGGTCCAGGTTCCAATCCAGGATCACAGGCAGCACTTACTTGCATTGTCTTTTTAGTCTCCTTCCATCTAGACAGTTCCTCAGTCTTTTGTGATCTTGATATTTTTGAAGAATACATGTCAGTTACTTTGCAGTATGTCCCTCAATTTGAGTTTGGCTGATGTTTCCTAATGAGTAGATTCAGTTTATGCAACCAGGCATTTTTGTCAGGAATGCTGCAGAAGTGATGTTTCTTAGTTTTTCTTAATAAGAGGCACACAATGGTGACTTGTCCTATTACCAGGATGATAACTTTGACCACTTGGTAAGATGATGTCTGCCAAGCTTCTCCACTATTAAGTCAATAATGTTGTGTGTTTATCAATTAGTAAGAATTTGTGGGGTGACATTTTGTGGAGAGACCATATAAATATTATGTTCCTCCTCAAACCTTCACCCACCACTTTTTGTATCTATTGATTATTCTTGCCTATATTAGTCATTATTATGATGGTTACCAAATGAGAATTTTCTAATTTCATCTTTTTTTTCTATATTTATTGACTGGCATACTGCAAGGTTAGAGCCTTCCTTTCTCCCCTATTTATTTATTTATATCTACTAACACGTTGATTCTTATTTTATACAACAGGTTGTTATCTATTTCTACGATTATTTATTTTGATGCATAAATTATCCCAGACTTGTCCTGTGGGATCCCCTTCAAGCTTGATTCTATACCCTTTTGATATGTTCCCATCATTCTCTGAGCACTTCCTTACTCTCTAGTGCAACAAGATGTGCCAGACTCATCTAGTAATTTCTCTACAGAATCACCCAAGGCTGATCAGGCCTGGTTGCTTTTAATGTAGAATGGTATTTAGAAGCCAAGTTATGAGTAATTGGTGTACTCACTGCTATTGAGATATCATTGGACTTCTCAGCAGACAAAGTTAGAAATACACACACACATACGTCAACATCAATCTATCTGTCTGTCTGTCTATCTATCTATCTATCTATCTATCTATCTATCTATCTATCTATCTGTCTGTCTCTCTACCTATTATCTATCTGACAGGACTTCAGACTAATACTTCCCATTCTAATCTTCTACCAGTCTTTTCCCTTTCCATAAATGTAACTTCCTTCAGTAACCATGAGAAATATGGCTCCCATTATCTTCAGTGTATTATCCATTTGTTCAGTTCCTCAGCTTGTAACTGATCTCCTAATCATCCAACCATGTCTCCTGCCCTACCTCACCAAGCATGCTGGTGGGGCCAGCCAAATATTGCTCCAACCCTGCTGATCATACCAGCTGTGCTGTCTGACTCTTCCGTCCTGACTAAAGGGAAGAAGGAAAGGAAGGGACACAATTCACAATGTTTTAAAAGGGTTGGATTTATTAAAGTGTTCAGTCTTTAGCACACAGTGGAACCAATTCCACAGTTATTCAGACACTTGTTAAATAACCCAAAGTTATTTGTTCTGAATCAGATCAGTTTAATGTTTCCAGTAGAGGCAGTATTATTGTGTTATTCTAGATTGATCTGAGAAACAGATTATAATATATGAATGTGTTTGTGTATATTCATTATGCATTTGCTTCTCATAATCTGTTTTTCTATTTTTCATATTCATACTAGCTCCGTGGAGATAATTAGTAGAGGCCCTTTGCCCTACTAATAAATTCAAAAACATAATTTCAAAGAAGGTACATCAGAGACTGAGCAGTTGTTCACCAAACCAGTTCCTTTACCTCCTGGGTACATAGCTTGACTACACTTCCCAGCCTCCCTTGCAGTCAGGTGTGGCCACATGCCTGAGTTCTGGTCAGTGAAATGTGGGGAGAAGTGATGAATGCCGTGTCTATATGTGGCCCATAAAACCTCCCACGCAATCCTGCGTGCTCCCTGACATCCCCCCATCAGCTGACTGAAGACAGAGGGTTCAGCGAGGACTCCGAGACCCCTCCCAGCTAGCAGCTCCACAGTGCTGGACCCCTGAGGCACCTCCCAGAAAGCTGTGAGCTGAGCCCCTTCCTTAACTGTTTTGTACATTGTGACATAGACTTCTATTGTGATAAGCCCCTGAGATTTGGGGGTTATTAGTCACAACAATTAGGTCACCTAACTCATAAAGGAAGTAAATAAACTGCCCAAGTTTGTGCTTTGAAGTGACAAAACAATGTTGAATATGACCTTCTGACCCCTACGGGCTCGTCCTGTCAGAGCAGACAGGTAGCGCGGACACTGCGACCTCGACCTCGGGAGGCTGCAGCCCTATCTTTCAGAAACTTTCACTACTCTAAAAGCGATCTTTTCCTCCTTAGCCCGAGCCTGACCTTGAGTCCCACCTTTTCTCCCTTCTCCTTTCCTATGGGGATGGTGACCCCTGCAGGCTTGCTCTTTCATGGATTCATCTTGGTTAGATGAAAACATCTGGTTTGTCTAACACCTAAACTTCTAGTGTCTCCAGGAGAAGCATGGAGAGAAAGAGACTTGCCCAGCCGGTAGAGATGGATTTCTCTAGCAAAAAGGGGAAGAAACAGCCATTCGATTTCCTACAAGTGGACACTGTGGCGAAAGAGCCTAGTCTGGGGAGGGGCCAGAGTGCCTGGTAGACAAATTAAATTTCTTCCTTTACACACACAGCTGGCCAGTGGCAGGTACTGGTTACTTCCACATCCTGCCATTACATGGGCTGATAGCTGCTGGTTCAGCCAGCCAGCCCAGCCCAGACTGCTAGGAACTTAAATCTTCCTAAGAAGGATGCTGCTGACCCCTCTCCCTCCAGGCAAGAAGTTTTCAAGACAGAGAAGTTAGAGAAGTCAAGCCAAGCAGAGGGTGGGTGGAGAACAATGCAAGAATATGGGGGAAAGGAAAAACTCAGGAGATGAGGAGGCAAAAGGCATCCGAAGTTTCCTAGCCTGGGATACCAAGAAACATCTCAGTCTAAATTTCAGAGTTAGAGTCACAGAATCTCAATTCCAGAGCTGAGCAAAGCTCCAAGGTTACCATGCCTACCTCCCTTGTTTCATGGAGAGGGAATGGAGGCCCAGAGTGGTTGAGAAACTTGTACCTAGGACACAGAGTTAGTCAGTGATAGGAGTAGAGTCCAGACCTCTCTACTCCCAGACCAGGGCTCTGAGCGCTTTTCTACATTGTTTGCAAATCTAATGCGAAGCACTCAGTTTAAGGGGTCAGAATAGCAGATCTAATTAGGATACTAAGTGCTGGAGTGCATGGTCCCCAAGGAGCCATCTCAGTGCCCTTGGCCAACCCAGAGACTTTCCCTGCTTCTATGAGAAATCAGCTCCCATCACCTCTAGGGACTGCAACAACCAATCTGACTGTCTGGGGTGAGTCTCTCTATTCCAAGGTGAAGCAAGAGTGGGAACATCTCCACTTAGAACTTTAGAGCATCTGGGAAAGGAAGGTGTCTCCAGACTGGAAAGGCATGGAAATTTCCCTGAACCCAGAAGCATGCTTGGAATAGTATCAACTGCCACATCACCACTCCAGCCCAGCCTTGTTAGTGAGGCAAGTCGCAATCAGGGAGATAATTAGCTTGCTGTTATTTATTCCCCACACTAATCAGCAGCCCACTGCTTGCACAGTGGAGAGGGCTCCCGCCCCCAGAGAGCTGTGGGGGTTCTCAGGGACCTTTAGTTACCAGCCAGGAAACAAGTAGCAGCAGACAAAAGACTGGGGAGAGGGAGGGAAGAAGGAGGGGACACGGACCCCTGAAACCCAGGCGCTGCAGGCTTTGGCAAAGTGCACAGATCCCTGGGGAAAAGAGGCCCAGGTACCCCCCAGGAGCCCAGGACGGTGCTACAGTCCTCTTGGTTTTGTTCTTGGGGTTGGGCTCTGGTCGATAAAGGGCTGCTGGCACTCAGCTCCCTGTTCTGCCTCACTGCAGTCAAATTGCCTTTTTCCAAGGCGACTTTCAAAAAAAAGATGACATTTATCAAAGCCTGCTGAGTGGTGACCTTGGTGGGAGGGAGAGAGGGCGGGTGCACTGTCTGTGGAAGCAGGCACAGAAACAGGGAAACCAGGAGGGAAAGGAAATGCTTTCAGACCTTAAAGTTGTTGGAACAAACATGAGTTGCTGGCTGTAGGTGTGAGGACAGCTACTCCGTGCTCAGCTGCACTCCTTCCTGCTCCCTTCCTCATCCTCACCAGCACATTCTCGCTGGCAAGCCCGTGGCTTTCCATTCCAAGATGCGCCATTCAAATCACAACCTCTGGGAATGGCTCAGTCCTGTGTTTTGCTAACCTGGAGAAATAGAGAACCATAGGCTCCGTGGCAGTTCCAGAATTTCCATATAGGGTAGGCAAGAGGGGACCATTTGGCTGGAAGCAGAAGTAGGGGTGAGGGTGGGGAGCTAGAAGACTCGTCCTGTAGCTATGTTTGCAGAGCAAGCACATTGTTTGTTACGTATATTGTATATCTGTTTGGAGCCGCGTGGCTAAAAACCCCTAAGCCACCCCTTGGCCCCACTGCTGCACAGGGTACCAAAATTGCGAAAGGATTTAGGAATGATCTGGTCAACCTCAGGCCGCATGCAAGACCCCACCACAGGTTTGCTTCATTCTCCCCTCCGGCCTCCTATTCCTTTACCTATTGGCTCTTATATCACCTATCACTGTTCATTGTGATCACCTATGTCTCAGTTTCCTTTACCAAACCATGGCACCTTTAGAACAGAGACTATTTCTTATTTGTCTATCTTTGTATGCTATTTTTCTACTCCTATACACACTCACTGGAGTTCTTGCTATGTGAATGTGTGTGTGTGTGTGTGTGTGTGTGTGACAGAATGAATGAATGAACAAATGAACAGCTTTACAAAGTGTTCATCCAACCCCTGCTTGAATTCTTCACTTAATGGGAGTTCACTACCTCAGGATGGCCCATCCATTATTGGAGAGTTGAAACATTAGAAGATGTTTCTGTACGTGAATGGAAATCTGCTTCTCTGTCACTTGCACATCTTAGTAGACTTCTGTCCTTTGAAGGCCCAGAAGAGCAGAAGTACTTAACACAAGAACCTATGGCTGGGTTCATGCCACCCAAAGATTTATGTAAAATTGGGTGTGTCTCTGCTCATGTGCTTAGGGGGAGGGGATCCATTGCTTTCTCAAAAGGATCTGTGTTACCAAGTTTTAGAGCCATACACCAATCGTTTGCTCTCTCCACCTCATGGAAACCTATATATGACAAACAACATGAAGCCTCAAAATGCCAACTTTTTAAGATTTTCCCTCCTCAGATTTTTGAAGAAAGTAGCTCCCCAAGTTGTTATGGCATCTGTCACGTATCCTGCAAAACCAACTCTGCAACTCTAACCACATTTGTTTGCATGGGGATTAGACCACATATTGAAATTAACCACATATGAGTGGGACACACAGGAGGCCAAAGGAAAGGGATGGATAAGAACTCTACCCAAAAGAATGTTCCATATTGGATGGTAGCCATTTGCCTTGTTCAAAGCCTCTCCTTGGGGAAGTCAGCACCTGGTGGAGCTCACAGTAGGGTAACTTTGGGGATGCAAGCCTCTTGTGTCATTTCATATCACTGTTTTAATTCTCCAAGTCTCAGAAGCACCGGGCCCACAACAACTACAACTCATAAGGGAACTCCCTGGCTACCCTGAGGGTTCCTGCAATAAATCTCTCTACCTGAAGCCTACCCTTGCAGTCCCAAGGATTCTGACTAATACATAACTTTCAACTTTCAGGGGTGGTTATTATAACCTCCTCCCAAAGTAAAAGGCCCCATCGCTAAATCATTCTTCAGTTATGACTACCATAAGTATTCATAGACATTCCCATTTAATTTGCACAAAATCCTGTAATAGAGACTTTTAAATTTGGGGAGTACAAAGAATCACCAGGGATCACCTTAAATACAGATTTCCAGGCTCCTATCTAAGCAAGTGAGTGATGGGCCCTGGAATCCTCCTTTTAAGCAAGTTCCCCTGAGATGCTGATGTAGGGAGTTTGAAAGCCCCACATGGAGAACATTGCCCTAAAGGGTAGTTTCTCCCAACTAACCTGATATCCCAGTGCTTCTCAAGCTGCTCCCATGGAGATTCTAATTCAGTGGGTCAGGGGCCCGGGAATTTGTACTGTTAACAGAGCAGGTTCAATAGGTTCCATTTTAGATGTAAGAAAACCGAGGCCCAGAGTAACTTACCCACAGACACACAGCTAGTCAGTGACAGGAGGAAGACTAGAACCCAGCTCCCTTGAGACTCAGTTCAGTGTTCTTTCTACTGAGCCACAAAGGCAATATCAATTAGACAGCATCCTGAACATACTTGAGAAATTGAATAGACTCCACATATCTTACTTTCTAGCCCCTAGGGAGAAGAAACTATTTCTAAAGCATATTTGCAGCCCACTCCACCCAGCCTCACCCCCAGACATGTAACACAGTGCACTGCCCTGGAAGCTCAGCAGCTGTTTGTTAGAAAATTCCTATGATATGATTACTGGACTGCTCACTACTCCATTGACTACCTCTGGCTGTGCTCCAGCTGTAAATGAGCTGCCCAGAACTGAATGTGATACACCAGCTATGGTCAGACCCAAACTGAGTACCACAGGACCTCCTGTGCAAGTTTAAAAGAACTGCCGCTTGCTCTGGGGAGAGCTCCAGTCACGGGTCACAGCTTTTCCCCAGTTCTGTCTGCTTTGCCCTGTCCCTGGCAATATCAGGATGCATTGAAAAAAAAATCCTGAACAAGGATGCAGGAGATGGGTCACTTCCAACTCCCCACATTTATAAAGAACCTACTGCACGTCAGACTCTGTTGGAGATGCTTTATGGACAGGAACTCATTAAATCCTCATGTTAGGGACCTCTGTTGGTTCCTGGGGTTCTTGCTTGGAGCAGAAATTGGAGTCCACACAAGCTTGATAACACAAGGGAAAGTGCTTTATTAAATCAGCAGAGGTCAGAAAAACAAGTCTCAAATCTGCCTCCCCTAGCAACCAACGGGATTAGCAGCATTGTATTGCCTTGTGTAAGGGAGGGGTCAAGGGATTAGGTCAGAGGATTGACAGGTAGGGAGGAGTTAAACAATTGTGCATGCTCTGTGTTACCACATATTCTAACATACTTGGTGATGCATCACATGTTCAAAAATGGCATCTAAATCCTGCCCAGAGGCGGAGAACTTACTATTATAATGAGCTAAATTTCATTATAGGTTAAATTTCTCTAATACCAGGGACTGGAAAGCCCTGCATTGTGGTTACTTAGATTTCGTGGTTGACTTTTGACCACAGCTATTAGCTTTGCTCTATTCTGATTGATTGACCTTTAAGTAGAGCAATGTCTGCAAGTAAGGGAAAGGAAACAGGTGGGTTTTTTTTTTTTCTGGATAGCTCTTACCCGTCCCCCCTTTTTAGGATCTTTCACCAACCTTGGGGAAGCAGGCGATTACCACTCTAACTACTTTCTGCTGGCAGTGGGTGAGGGCCTGGGTCTTGTTGGTGAAACTCTAGATCTGCTGGTGGAAGAACTGCGGATTGCCTCTTTCAGGGTCAGAGTTGTGCAGGGCTGGTAGTCCATGAAGAGTCTTGTGGCCTGTAAGCGCTTAAAAGCAAAAGAAGCTATTAATTTCAAAATCACTGGACCAAAGATAAGAATTACAAAGATTGTTATTACAGGACTAGGTATTGGCAAGAACCAAGATACTTTGGGTAGAGGATGCTTCTTAGATTGCCATACAGATTGTACAGAAAGGATTGTTTATATTGTGCAGCCAAGTGGCTTCGGTGTATAGTTTTATGTTTCACTCTATCTGGTTTGAGGTATTTACCCAGTACACAGGAGGTATTTGGTATAGCACATATTCCTCCTTGTTCTGCTAATAGTCTAAAGCGACCTGGTTATCTATGACAACATTAGCCAATGTGCCAATGGAAGTTTGAATGACTTCGAAAGCAGAAGCAGTGGTGTTGGCCAGCAATTCTGCTGTAGTTGCTAAATTATATAGAGTGGCCTCCTGATAGGCAAATCCTTTCTAGGGTGCTAACAGTCCTAAGGCTAACCCTAGACCAGCTACTTTCATGCCTAGCACATGTTTATTATGGGTATGACTAGTAGGCTGGTAAATAGAGATATAGGTTTTAGATTTCCTCTTGTACATCAGCCTTTATTCAAATACTGTTCACACATTGGAGTATCTGGACCTGAGAGTTACAGACATCTCTTCCAAATCCCTCAAAAGGTCACTGACTCTTGGGGCATCCGTAAACGAAAAGCTAAACTTTTAGGGGCACGTGGGACTTCTCAATTAGTTCCCTGTAAAGCCTGAACTTTCCTGAAAATCTTGTGGCTCTCCGATGTTTTGTTCAGGACGTGGCAGAGGTTAGACGGGGACCTTGTTTGTATAGGTCTTGCAAGGAATGAGATTCCAAGGCAGGTGTGCACAAGATTTTTTCCAAACAACTCATTTTCTTGGTGTTTTGTATGTTAGTTCCCACCCTGGATTTTTTTCTTTTTCTTTTTTTAATTTTTATTACTAAAACCGATCAATATACAATATGAACATTCTTTTTTTTCATCACATAGTTGTTATTCATCATCATAATCATTTCTTAGAACATTTGCATCAATTCAGAAAAACAAATAAAAAGAAAACAGAAAAAAAATTAATACATACCATACCCCTCACCCCTCCCTTTCATTGATCACTAGCATTTCAATCTACTAAATTTATTTTAACATTTATTGCCCCATTATTATTTATTTTTAATCCATATGTTTTACTCATCTGTTCATAAGGTACATAAAAGAAGCATCAGACACAAGGTATTCACAATCACACAGTCACATGGCGAAAGCTATATCATTATACAATCATCTTTAAGAAACATGGTTATTGGAACACAGCTCTACATTTTCAGGAAGTTCCCTCCAGCCTCTCTGTAATGCCTTAACTGAAAAGGTGATATCTATTTAATGCATAAGAATAACCTCCAGGATAACCTCTCGACTCTGTTTGGACTCTCTCAGCCATTGACACTTTATTTTGTCTCATTTCACTCTTCCCCTTTTCCGTTGAGAAGATTTTCTCAATCCCTTGGTGCTGAGTCCCAGCTCATTCTAGGATTTCTGTCCCACATTACCAGGAAGGTCCACACCCCAGGGAATCACGTCCCACATAGACAGGGAGAGGGCAGTGCATTTGCTTGTTGTGTTGGCTGAGAGAGAGAGGGTGTGACTTTGGGGGTGACTCTTAGGCCTAATTTAAAGTAGGCTTAGCCTATCCTTTGTGGGGTTAAGTTTCATATGAACAAACCCCAAGATTGGGGACTTAGCCTGTTGTTTTGGTTATCCCCACTGCTTGTGAGAATATCAAGAATTCTCCACTTGGGGAAGTTGAATTTTCCCCCTTTCTCACCATTCCCCCAAGGGGACTTTGCATACACTTTTTTATTCACTGTTCAAATCCTTCTGGGATTTATCGAGGCATCACTCTGGACAAACCTACAAAATCTCGCCCTTCTCAAGGTTCCATGTACTTATGCCCACCCTGGATTTTGAAATGTATAGCATATGTATGGGGGGGGGGTTCTCCTATGTTTTTTGTCTCCCTTTTGTGGTCCTGACATATGGCCTCTTTATCTGAAATTCCATTTACAGTATTATTACAAATAGTCTCATTATGTCTATCTGCCAGTATCCAGCTGCTTCAGGATATGGCAAGTCAGGGGTATGGGATATTAGGTACAGGCTTCCTATTCCTCTTTTCCTTTCTTCCCCATCTTCCAGAGGTCGGTTCTGGGGAGGGGTCAAGCTAAAACATGAAAATGGACTGTTAGCCAGCAATATCCCTTCTATAGGAGGCTCAAGTTTTACATTTTGTTGGCCTGTAAAAGAGATTAGTCTGGGACTTAATGGAAGTTTTGCACTGGTGTAGCGATATAGGAAGAAGATTCGGTATATGGGTTGGGATGGTATATCCAAAAGTCTCTCTCTTTTTTTTTTTTTTTTTTTTAGCTTGGACAGGCTCCATCCAACAGTCTCTTAAATGACCTCCCCAGGCTAGGGCCTGGGAGCTTTTTGTGATAAAGTTATTTCCACACCCAGTTTCAGTTAGATTAACAGGTTTAACATACAGTAGGGGCATAAAAATATCAAGGGTAAACTCCTGGGTGCAGAGTACATGTCTAAGATATAGCAAGAAATTTAAATTAGCTAACATTCAAATCCCTGAGGTTAGGAGTAAAGAGGCAATTATTAGGAGGCAGGGCCAGCAAGAGTGCCAGGTCAAGTAGTCTCTCTTTTGGGGGGCCCTTGGGGCATGGGCAGCTTTCCTGAACAAGACTCTGAGCGTATCTAAGAGCTCACAGGAACACTTGTGGTTGGAAGTTCTTGGAGGGGTCTTCACGCGGCTAGAAGAGTTTTGTTGGAGTCATCAAGAGCTTTCCATTGGATGGGGTTGTATTTCCTTCTTCCCATTCCAAGAGTTTCACATGGGTCTGGTGCACCCAAGGCTGGATACCCTGCAACATGAGAGAAGAATGAGTAATAAGCAACACTAAATAAAGTCCTGTTCACTTAAGGGCAAGTTGAGTTGGGATGGGAGAGCTTCCAGATCTGTAGCAACACCCCATCTCCTGGACTGACGCTGAGCAATGGAGTGTCTATAGGGAATGTAAGTCTAATAGAAGCATAGTCCTGAATGTCATTTGAAGTTGCTCCTGAAGATGTAACATATTGTACAACTGCTATTTCAGCACAGACATGATGGCTATAGATTTGTTCATTTCTGAGTACTCATACATCATTTCATAGGGCCTTAAACCAAGCCGACTTTGGGGAGCAGTCCTGACTCTCAAGAGGGCAAAGGGCAGAGCTTTATCCCATGTGAGACCCATCTCTAGGCAAATGTTGGCTATAGCTTCTCTCAAAGTACAGTTCATTCTTTCATTTTTTCCTGTAGATTGGGGCTTCCAGGGTGAATATAAATGTTATTCTGTCTAGTAGTCTTGAGACCTCTTTTGTGATGGAGACAAAGGCTGCTCCGTGGTCACTCAGAATAGAAATTGGGAGCCCAAATCTAGAAATGATTTCTTTAAGTAGCATTTTCACTACTTCTTGTGATTTTTCAGTCCTGCTGGGAACTGCTCCCACCCATCTGGGAAATGTGTCTACAGAGACTGGCAGGTGCTTCAAGATGCCTGGGGCTCTCTGAGCATAACAGTAAAATCTATTTGCCAATCTTCCTCTTCACCCAGACCCCTATAATGTACTCCTTTGTTGAAAACTGATGGTCCTGGGCAGGGTTTGATCTTTGCACAGGTCAGACATTGTGCATTAATAACTCGTATAGTTCTTCTCAACCATGGCCCTACTAGGAACCTGAATAGCCATTGATACAGAGTCTCCTCGGCCGCAATGAGCCTTGTCATGGAAGTATTTGACAATAGTCTTTTTTACATTCTCTGGAATGACGATTTTCCCTTCTTCACTCTCAAACCATCCTTTCTTTGTTTGCTGGGTAAATCCTCATTCCTGGGCTCTTTGTAACTCTCTTTCTGAATATTTAGGCGCTTCAAAAGGTTGGAGGTTAAGTTCGGGGTAGAAGCTGCAATGAATGAGACTAAAATCACAGTCCGACAGCAGCTTTAGTGGCCTGGTCTGCTGGCAGATTCCCTGCAGCCTGTTTTAAGTCAGCCTTTTGGTGCCCTGGGCAGTGCATTACTTTTAACTTCTTGGGATACTACTTCTAGGAGTTTTTAAATTGTTCTCCATGCTTAATGTCCTTGTTGTTGGATGTTAACAGACATCTTTCTTTCCATATGGCCCCATGCATGCGTAAGACAGCAAAGGCATCCTGGAATGTGTGTAAATGTTTGCTCTTCTACCATGCTGACCTGAAATGCTCAAGATAGTGGGGCCAGTTCTGCTCCTCGGACTGAAGTGCCTGGGGCTGTGCTTCTGCCTCAATCACCCCATCGAGCATAGCCTGCTCACTATTTCCCAGGGCCCATGTAACTGCTGCCACCTGTGAAAAGCTCAAGTTCTGAATCTATTAAGGACACATCAGTGAGTCCAGGCGTCCTAGAACAGACTTCTTCAACAAGCTGTAGACAGTCATGTTAGGCTGCTGCCATCCAGTTTCTATGATTCAGGTAGAAGGATGGCAGGATTTAATTTCATACCTACTTTCGGTTCACCATTTGGGCTATCTAACAGGGAGCCTGGCGTTTGCTTAAAGCACCTCTTGGTTACCCAATGCCCCCCACCTTTTGTTCCAATAATGTTAGGATATAATGGGAGGTAAAAACTGTAGTTTTCAGTTTCCTGTAGCAGGTCACAAGCAGTAACTGCCACCCTCAGGCAAGTAGGCCATCCTTTTGCTACCAGGTGGAGTTGTCTGGATAAATAAACTACAGATCTGGCATACCCACTGAAGGGCTGGGTTCGAGCTCCCAAGATGATACCCTGCCTTTCATGAATTCTTTCTTGGGGTCTTAGGCTGGACCAGCCATTAACTTTTTTTTTTTTTTAATTTGCATATGGGCAGGAGGCACCAGGGATCGAACTCCAGACCTCCAGGATGGTAGGTCGGAGCTCTGCCTGCTGAGCCACGGCAGCCACCCAACTTTTAAGTCCTTAAAGGCAAAGCAGCATTTGAGTGTCCAGTCAAGTGTTTCTTTGTCACTCCCTTTTAAAGGTTCATACAGTGGTTTGGCAATAAGCACAAAATTGGGATCCATATTCTACAGAAGCCTGCCATACTGAGAAACCCTCTGAGTTCTTTCTTACTTCTGGGCTGAGACACTTGATATATAGCCTCTTTTCTGCCTGGTGAAAGAGCTCGTTGGCGAGTTCAAAGCATAGGTATTAACATGAGTCTGAGAGATTTTAAAATTTCTAGGTGAGACTTTGTAGCCTTTTTGTGCCAACCTTTTCATCATAATAACAGTGTTCTTATCTGAGGTTTCTTTAGTCCTGCTTGCAATAAGAACGTCATCTATGTACTGTGGGAATATGCCATCCTTGAGCTGCAATCCTCATAGGTCCTTAGAGAAGTCCTGTCCAAACAGTGTGGGAACATTTTTAAAACCTGTGGCAGTACTGTCCAACAGTATCGTTTTTATCCTGTTTTGGGGTCTTCCCACTCAAAAGCAAACACACATGGAGATTCTAGATCTAAGGAGATGAGTAGAAAGCATCATTTAGATCCACTACTGTGAACCAGGTATAGGTTTCGGCGATGTTGACAGAGTGTGCATGGGTAAGATACCACTGGGTATGTCTTCTACTGTCTGGCCGATAGCTCTCAGGTCTTGTACCAATCTATACTCTTGTGTGCCAGGTTTCAGTAGCAGTAGGATCAGAGTGTTGTAATCAGACTGACAAGGTTTAAGCAGTCCTCAAGACAAAAACTTTTCAACTAGAGACGAAATTCCTTCCCTGGCTTCCTGTCAGAGTGGGCATTGTTTCCGGTGTAATGGAGTGGTGTTTGGACACACTCTTTCCTTGACTGCCTGAGCATCAACCATTTGTTCATCCTGGTTGTCCTCCATGACCCATTCTTCTGTGGGCACTTGCTTTTTCCTATTTCTTCAGGAACTCCAAGCTGCCCACTGGTATAGGCCAGGCCTAGTAACATGGCTTGGGGCTCAGAGGCATGCTCCATGGGAATCTGCAAAGCTATTTCTTTAGTTGTAAAGTAGAGGGTGGCTTGAAATTTGGAAAGCAAGTCTTAGCCGAGGAGGGGAATTGGACATTCTGGCATATATAGAAACTTATGGGAGAATTGGGTCTCCCTGATGTGGCAGTGTAATGGTCGCAGGACGAGTTTGAAGGTTTTGGCTCCCAAGACACTAATTATGGGAACTGTTTCATCAGATTCTTTATTTAATTTACAGTTCAGCTAATAAAGTATCAGTGGCTGGGAGAGTTCAAATAGAGTCGAGAGGCTACTCTGGAGGTCACTCTTATACAAGCTTCAATTAGACATTGCTACCTATCATTACTTGCCAAACCCCAACCAAAACCATTCCAGCCAATCATAAAGAATATCTAGGGCAATACAGAAGATTCTACAAAGGTTCCACGCACTAGGGTAACTTTCCAGAAACCTACAACCTCCAGATGGGTCCCTAGACCAGATAAGTCCTGAAACCTAGAGGGCCCAGCCTCTCCAGAACATCAGCTAGTTCCATCCCCCTATCCCATATTATTGACAGCCCCTTCCAACATGAAAGGTTAGAATGGCCATAGGCTAAATACCCCTAAAGAGTGGGACAGAAAGATCAAAGATGATAGAAGAGTTATACAGAGAAGGTAGGGTTTAACAAACAAATATGATTGCTGAATCATTAAACTGATATTTCTTTTAGTCTCTAGTATCTTAGAGAAGCTAGAAGTAAAAACCTAAAATTGTGGAATTGTAACTCATACCAAACTCTGAAATCTGTTCTACAACTCATTGTTGAGCTGTGCTTTGAAATGCATTGCCTTTTTATACATATGTTATTTTTCATAAAAAAAGAAAAAAAACTTACAGTTCAGGACTGGCTCCAGTGTCCACCAAAACGTTGATCAACTTCTTACCCACTTGGGAAGGAACCTGAAGCTCGGTGTGGGTGAGCGGATGCTTTCCTGACCGAGGGCCCCATCACTCTCTAAGTCTCTGTCTTCATCCCCTGCCGGCTGGGTGAGTTGGGCCATTAGGTGAGGTGACAGCCCTTCCCTTTTAAGTGAGACTCAGGCAGCCCTGTTTCCAGTGTCCCTCCTCCCGACAAAGGCACATTGTTGGAGACTTACTAGTTTCTTTGGGGGCCCTGGGTGTCTTACCTTTCCTTGATATCTCCGTGGCTTCTTAGCCTCAGGGTCTGTGGGCCCCTGAAGTCCTGATTTATGGCAGCTCCTGTGAGTCTGGCTTTATAGGCAGTATGCTTCTTCTGCTGATTCTCAAAAGTGGATTCCTGGTGATTAAATACTTGAAAAGCATCCTCTATTAATTGTGACATGGGCATGCCCAATCTTCCCTCCGGCTTTTGAAGTTTCTTCCTTATATCTGGTACACTTTGGTTTCATGAAATACGTGTTAATAATGTGTGAGTTGTCAGGATCTTCAGAGTCTAAATCAGGGCATGTATCAAAAAGCCGCTCTGGAAAGGTAGATGTATTCTCATCTGAACCCTAAATAATCTCCAGGATCTCTCTGAGGCTTTTGGGTTTGGGTACCTTTTTCTGAGTCCTTCTATTATACAGGCCTTATAGTAATCAAGTTTGGCTCAGTCTGCCTGATCGTTTGGGTTCTAGCTTGGTTCGGCTCAGGGCACTGCCTGGTCTCCAGGGATGTGGATTGGGTTATTTGGATAATCATTGCTTACAAAGTTAGCTTGGTCATGGGCTTTTTCCAGGACCATTCGTCTTTCCTCGGACATTAAGAGCACATTCAGCAGAGCTTGGATAGAAGCCCAATTGTGGTTATGTGTGGCAAAGATGGAAGAGAGACTGAATTTTCCATTTCTTGGAGCCATCCCAATCACTAGGGCCTCAGTCCTTCTTATTTGTTTAAGTCAGAGATTGAGAAGAGGGTGTGGACAAGTAGATGGCCTCTTGTTCTGCCCTGGTCATCAGTGTCTGCTGGTACCTTTCTTAACTTACTGTCCAAACTGGGCATCCCTTCAGGTGTGGAGAGGAACCATTTTGGAGGTGTCTGCATCATCTCCCTCGGCTTTGCCGCCATCTGCTCTTCAAGAGGTGGAGGCAGTGCTGTAGGGACAAGGAGAGAGTCTAACACGTCATCATTAGGGATAGAATCAGGGAGGGTTTCTCTTGTGTTTTCCTTCATATTTTACCTATCTCTCATCCCTTTTAATTAGCAAGCATAATTCCATGACCAGAACATTGAGGCAGCAAATTAGGATTATTAGCTAAGGCCATAAAGCATTGAACATAAGGTATTTCATCCCATTTACTCAATCTCTTGCAGTACAGTTCTAACTGTAAAATAGCAATGTATTCAAAGGATCCCTTAGATGGCCAATTTTGATCATCTTCTAGTTCATATTGAGACCAGGACATTTTATAAAGAAATATCATTCTCTTCTTAGTCATAGGTTTACAGCAAAATTATTCTCAATTATTAAGAATACAGTCTAACGGATGACATTTTCCCTTAGCCAATTCAAAGTTCAGTTTGTTTCCCATTTTGTTGACTTACTTCTTCTACACTCTGGGATACTCTCAAGAAATAAACTAGTTAATTCAAGTATAGAAAACTAATGCCTGGGCTAGGTGGGGTCTCCTTTACCAGGGGGCTGCTCCCCTTTCCAATAGCACCCAGTGCCCACAAGAAACAAGAACAAACATGGCTGAACCACGTACAACTTTGGCAGAAGATTTAAACCCTCACTCACAATTTCTCAAACAACAGATGTCTCCAAGTTACTCACCAGAGTTGAGGAGGAAGTCAAGCTGTTTCCCTTATGGATCTGCTGCTGTTTGGACCAGTGGCACCTGGGGGCAAGATGCACTGTTACCAGCTCTCGGAGGCAAGAGGCTCCGACAGTGGCAAAACCAAGGTTGGAGAACACTTACCCTAGGAGGCCAATAAATCCTCCAGGCTGCAGTCTCCTCAGAAGCACCAGAGTCTCTGCATGGTCACCAGATTGTTAGGGACCTCTGCTGGATCCCTGGGTTCTTGCCTGGAGAAGAAACTGGAGTCCACACAAGATTGATCACACAAGGGAAGAGCTTTTGTTAAGCTGGCGGTGGTCAGGAGAACAATTCTCCATTCTGCCTCCCTTAGCAACAGGAGTAGCGGCAGTATATTGGCTTGTGTAAGGAAGCAGTGAAGGGATTAGGTCAGAGGATTGACAGGTAGGGAAGAGAGAGCAATTGCACATGCTCTGTGTTACTACATACGCTAACATACTTGGTCATACATCACGTGTTCAAAAATGGCACTAACTTCTGCCCAAAGGCAGAAAATGCACTATTAAAATGAGCTAATGTTTATTCTAGGGTACTTTGTTATTGAACTGCACTTGAGCCCTAAACTGGAAAGCCCTGCGCTGTGGTTGCTTAGATTTTGTACTCTTTTGACCGCAGCTATTAGCTTTGCTCTATTCTGATTGGTTGACGTTTAAGTAGGGCACTGTCTGCAAGCAAAAAAGAGGAAACAGGTGGTGGGGGGTGGGGTGGGGATTCCAGATGGCTGTTATATGTACAACAACCCTAAAAGGCAGAGTACTCTTATTATCCCCATTTTACAGGTTAAGTGACTGGCTCAGGTCACACAGTGAGTGGCAGTGCAGGGATTTGATCCCAAGAAGCCTGGAAAGCTCTTAACCAGAAGACTTCACTTCCTCTCCAGCTTCTCAGTTCAGCTCCTCCGTTAGCTACTGGGTGCCCTTGGCTGCTAGGGGCTCTTCCAGTGCTGGCAGTCTAAAGTCCTCTCATCATAGGCAATGCCCAGACTGACTAATGTCAGATACAGTTAGCCTGAAAAGCAGCTAACAACGGTACAAGGGTTGAAGAGTAGAAACTCGAAACAGTACTATAGACCCAGAAAGGGCTATTAATGGAATTTATCAAATGGCCGCAGATCAGGGAGAAAAATCCTTAACCGTAAGCTTAATATTTAGGGCAACTATAATCCTTCCTCCAAATCATGAAAGCCCTGAGTTCCTAAAATTGAATATTAACTTTGCAAATACAACACAAACTGGTCAAGGGTTCATATGGTCTGGAAATGAGATGAGAAGTTATAACATTGGCTAGGATTTGATTTTAGATATAAAGCCTTTAGGAATTAAAAGAGAGGGTTGTATGTACATGAAAAGAAAATATGTTCAGAGTTATGGTGAAATTTTCTTCATGAAAAAAATACCAAACTTCTCTTAGAGGACGTCCTGATTATTTAGTTCCACACAGGAGTTCCAGGGGGGCCTTCCCTGTTACAGTCTCTGTGACCAAAGTCATCCATCTCTGAGACGTCTGCTCAGCTGAAGGCTGACAATGGTAGAAGAGCTCCACCCATAAAGGCTGAAATAGCATTTTGAATCACAAATGTATCTGTCAGCCATATTTCAGAAACACATCTGATGATTCAGTGCAGGAATATTTTGAGATGTCCATATGTGGGTGTCAAAAGTCAATAAAATGTTCATGATTTGACCATCTGGAATGATCATTTCTTTGGAGGCAGGATAGCCCTGACCGAGAGCATGAGCTACAGATCTTAAATGGTGCCTTCGGATTTGTTGGACAGGCTTGCTCTCCCGAGGCTTCAAACCCATAGAGCCCAGGACACTGGCAGGCGTCCACGGCAACCCTCCACCCACACCATGATTCCTCTTCTGCCCCCGGTCAATATCCACATCCTCCTGTTTTCTGCAGATCAAGTGGGGCTTCCGAGAAGTGTACAGGGTTGAGGTGGAAAAGGGTAAGGAGTGGCAAAAAGGGAGTCAGACGTCATTTGTCCTGCAGAAAGAAATATTTGACTCCTGGACAGTTAAAAAATGAACGTGTGAGCTTACTAAAGGAAAGTTAAAAGGCTAAAAGAGTCAGTAAATGACTGATGTCTCATGTAAGTGGGGGTTAGAGGATGGCAACAGGGCAGACCAAAAGTGGAAATATAGACGAACTTCTAGGGAGGGAAAGGGCTCGGCCCACTGGTGAAGGTTTAAATGCCCTTGAAGCAATACTTAACAAGTGACTTGTCTTTATCACTGTCATCCCAGTAATAACCCCATTTAGAGCTCCATTCTTTTTGAAGATATCTCAAAAACTATAAGAACTGTGCTGATGGTAGTAATGACACTAGTGTTCCCAGCAAAATGCAGGAATATTTAAAATATTTCTAAATTTGAAAAATTTAGAAATACTTTAAAGGGTAAAAGATAGGCTAGAGAGGGAGAGCTTGAAACTATGAGAGACTGTTCTAAACAGACATTACCCTAGAATGTGAGAACAAGGCAGCAATTGTGCAAGGTAACCTGTACATGCGCTGACATCAAAGCGAGGCTGTGGGGCACACTGGTGGTTCACTGGTAGAATACTTGCCTGCCAGGAGGGAGACTCAGGTCTGATTCCCGGCCCATGCACCCCCCAAAACAAAACAAAACATAAAACATGAAAGATCAGGGTATCTCCTAACACTTGAGAAAACTAAAATTTTTGAATAAAAATAATAATTATAAATGATTATGCACTTTCATAACTATTAGCTCATTTGTTCCTCAAAATAACTCTATGAAGTAAATCAGGTATTATAATTTTCCCCATCATACAGATGATGGAATAAGATTTCATAGAATCAAGAGACATGCCCAAAGTTACACAGCCAATATACAGCCCGAACCCCATGCTCCACCCCTACCCTTACATCAGGCATTGAGGAGACTAACATGTAACAAACATGCTAATTTGATATACCTACTAATTAATTCAATGAACCTATTTTCAGTGCTTATTAGGAGCCAGGCTCAGGACAAATCCCTGCTCTCAAGAAGCTTACAGTTTAATGGAGAAGCAGATATGTAAACAGACAAAACAGTATATGAAAATACTATAAAGACATACATACACATGAAATGAAATCATAGAAAGGAATGCCTAAGTGTGCCCAGCAAATTAGACTGTACCGTCCTAAAAGAAGGGCAGCCAACTGCAGAGAGTCTTTAAGAAGTCAAAAAGGAACTTCTTAATAGTGCTGCCCTCCCTACCCCCAGCTTTCTCCAGCTCTGATTCCAATGACCAGCACCAGTTATTGAGAAAGATCAAAATACTTTCAGTGTGGAGAAAAGCAATTCTTCCAATCTCATACCCTGGGGGACATTCCCCTTATGAACACTCAACCTCTTTTGGTCAAATGCTGAGCTGACCAAACAATCTTCCAAATTGTACTTAGGAACACTGGGTTAATGCATTCTAGCAGGAGAAAACCAACTGTTGCTGTTTATATAGTACAGGTCTTCTTCCATTGTGAATTAATAAACAATTGTTCTGGTCTAGAAAGCAGTTTTGGGTCTAAAAAGTTATTATGAGTTAATTCTGTTGATCAGCACTACCCAATGGAACTTTCTGTGCTGATGCGTTCTTTACCTGTGCTTTTGTGCCGATTTGAAAGTATTATGTACCCTACAAAAACCATGTTTTAATCCTGATCCAATCTTGTGAGAGCAACATTTCTTTTAAACCCCATTCAGCACTGTAGGGTGGAAACCTGCTTAGGTAATCTCTGCAGAGATGTGACACGCCCAACTGCAGGTGTTAATGATTTTGATTACGTGGAGATGTGACTCTACCCATTCCAGGTGGGTCTTGATTCGTTTACTGGACTCCTTTAAAAAAGAAAATGCTTTGGAGAGAGTCAAAAATGACAGAAACGACAGAAGCCTCAGAGTGGACAGAAACTTCACAGCAGAGCTGACACAGATGAGGACACGTGGAGAACAGAGACACGGATGTTTGGAGATGCTTGGAGCCCAACAGACATTGCCATGAGATGCGAAGCAAGCCAGAACCTGGAGAGAGCCAAGGGAAGCCAAGAGATGAAAACCGGCCCTGGAGAAGTAAAGAGTGGGACCTCCACAGGAGCAGCGGCTGAAAGCAGTGGAGCCCAGGAGCCAGCGACGAGCAGATGCCAGCCACGTGACTACCCAGCCGACAGAGGTGCTCCTGACCCAGCAGCCTTTCTCGAGTAAAGGTAACCGCTTGTTGGTGCCTTAATGTGGACAGTTTCACTCCCTTAGAACTGTAAACTTGTAACTTATTAAATTCCCCTTTTTAAAAGCCATTCCACAATCCTAAAGAACACCTAGGGCAATATATAAGATTCTACAAAGGTTCAATGCACTAGGGTAACTTTCCAGAAATCTACAACCTCCAAGATGGGTCCCTGGACCAGATAAGTCCTGAAACCTAGAGGGACCAGCCTCTCCAGAACATCAGCTAGTTCCATCTTCCTACCCCATATTATTATTATTATT
>PVIY010010423.1:0-20620 GCA_004026745.1 Myrmecophaga tridactyla
TCTTTCTTCCCTTCTTTCTTTCTCTATCTATCTAATCTATCTCTATCATCTGTATCTATCTATCTATCTTCATCATCATCATCTCTATATCTATCTCTCTGTCTGCCTGATTGTATATCTGTCACAATCTATTTCCTAAATTGAGAGAATTGCATATATCATGCTCCTTTAACTTGTAATACTTCATATATATTTCCTAAGAACAAGTGTATTCACTTATGCAACCACATTAAATACAGTTAACAAGTTCAAGAAATTTAACATTGATAGAAAGCTTGTAGTCTATTAGTCCACGTTCCATCTTTTCCAATTATTCTAATGATGCCCTTTTGGACATATACTCCTCCATTGTTAGATACAGTCCAGGACCATGTGTTGCCTTTAGCTTTCCCCCCTTTATTAGAGAAGCTATGGATTTATGGAACAATCATGTATACAGTACAGGACTCCCATATACCACCCTCCACCAACACCTTGCATTAGTGTGGAGCATAAGCCACAGTCAATGACAGCATATTTTTATAATTGTACAATAATTAAAGTCCATAGTTTAACCTACAGTTCACTGTTGGTGCAATGCAGTTCTATGGATTTTTATAAAAACTTTCATTTTGTTCTGATATATATAATCCAACACTTCCCCCTTTGAATTACATTCAGACATATGTTTCAGTGGTATTAATGACATTCACAATGCTGGGCTACCATCACCACTGTTCATTACCAAAACATTTCCATCATTCCAAACAGATAGATAGAAAGATAGGTAGAAAGGAAGGAAGGAAGGAAGAAAAAAACCAACATAACAGAAGTTAAGCTTAACTTTCCATTCTCTGTCACCATCCCATCCCCTGGTAACCTGTATTCTTTGTTCTGACTCTATGTGTGATGGTTAGGTTCTGGTATCAACTTGGCCAAGTGATGATGCTCAGTTGTCTGGTGACTCAAGCACTGACCTGACCATTGCTTCAAGGATATTTCATGGCTGGATGATAAACTGGAAGGCTGGCATATTAAATCATCAGCCAGTTGATTGCATTTGTGGATGATCACATCTGTGATAAGCTAAGGCGTGTCTCCCAACAATGAGATAGTCCAATCAGCTAAAGACTTTTCAAGGGAGAAGAGAGAGACTTTTTTTCCATCTGCCCAATTTATTTAACATTTGTTCCCCCTATTATTTGTTTATTTTTTCTTTTTCATTCATCAGCTACTAGCCAAGGACTGGACCCCACAGAGGCCTGACACGTGTGGGGAGAGCAATTTACAGTTCTTTACTGTAATTTATCAGCCTCTTCCTCTCACTCTTCGCTGGATGCTATACAGTGTTCTTCTGGCCTCTGAAGTTTTAAAACAGTTGTTTTAGACTGTTCTTGCCTGTTTAATTGTTGTTTTACTGGAAAAACTGAGTCCTGGAGCTGCCTACTCTGCCCTCTTCTCTGGAAGTTTGTGGTCATTTGTTATCGCAGCCTTAGGAATCTATGACAGATGGTGATGGTGGGAGTGTCAAAAATAGATAGATATGAGAGCAATTGAGGGTATAGAAAAAAAAGGTGCTTGATGGAAGTAAGAGGGAGGAATTAAGGATGATATCCACATTTCTGAATGGAAGAACTGGGTATGTAGGATGACATTTCTTGGGGCAGGGAACACTGAGATGGGGTGTATTCTCCTTTGGTAGTAGTTAGAATAATGTTGAATTCAATTTTGGACACATAGACTTTGAACTTCCTGAGTTGCTCAACTAGATAAGTTGATGGGCCCAGAGAGAGCTGAGCTGGAAGTCATCTTTCAAGACTTGTGGAATTGATGAGACTATAGTGTGAGGACATCAGGAGGGGGATCTGAGAAACAGGAACGTGTAAGGACAGGGGGCAGATGAGAGCTTACAAAGGATCTCCAAGGTGGGCTTGGGGCCAGAGCTGTGGGAAAAAAACCAGAAGAACATGGATCTAAGAAATTAAGAGAGTAATCTGGAAGAAGAGTAGGTGATGCACACTGCTGCCCTGCCAACTGTAATTCAAGGTAATGATTCAAAACTGCCCATGGCTTTGGGGACCTGGCAGTCATTCGTGGCCTTGAAAGAGCAGTCCACATGGAACACTGCAGATGGAAGACACCTTGGAGAGGACAAGAGATGAGAGCTGCATAGAGCCTCTACAGAAATGGGTGACAAATTGACTGCAGTGAGGGTTATATTCAAGCAATTGTCATAGTAGACTTCTCAGAATGGTTGTAAAATAGTATAGTTCCAGAACTATATACAGACTAGTACAGTTCTGCAGAGCTCACCTGATGAGCATGTTTTCCAAATAAAAAGGAAGGATACTTTATTTGTTCATTTTGTCTTAAAAAAAATAAAGGAATATTTGGGATATTTGGTGGCCAAGGAATGTCCCATCCTTAGAAGGATAGTGATTTATTTGGTACAGTGGGTAATCAAATGAGAGACTAAGAGAATGTCACAATCACTTGAGGCTGGCTTCAAGTGAGGCTCCTTAATTGTCATTCCTATGAAATGTGGATACTTATACTGGTCACATAATACATAGCACTTCTGCGAAAAATTATTAGCTGAAGGGAGTAAATGTACTGAAAAGATGAAGCTTTCTATATATTTTAGATGATGTGTAAGTTCTTACCTAGCAAGACACTTCCATTAGCACAAAAAATAATGGCCTTTTCAGCAAGATGGCTGTCACAAAGAAAAAAATGTAGACAGTCAAATGATTTATTTCCCTATCCATATTTGAGTTTATTCATGGGCGATTCACCTTGTGAACTAATAATTTTCTGGGCTAAGAAAAACTGGCAGGCGGTTTTCTTTTAAGAAATGCATTTTTTTAACAGTGTGTTTCTTTTGACCTAAAAAAAAAATCATCTAAGTCTGTGGCTTTGATCTCAAGGCAAAGGCTCCTCTCAATTGCTTTAACCTTTTACAAAAGTGACCTGTTGGGATAAATGTTCTCATGCTGAGACTCGAGACAGTCTCTAATATCTATGGCAACGCTGGCAGAGCAGGAAGCAGAACACGGTCTTGAAGTGGTTTAAGAAAAATTCAAGATTCCAGACTGAAGAAAGGAACATTTTTAGATGGGGCAGTTGTAAGAGCCATATACTAATGATTAAAAAAGGAGAAAGTAATAAAAAGACAAAGTTGACTCTCATGGCAGGTGTGGATGACACTAGAATGGAGAGTTTGGAACCAAATCGGGAATGCAGGGACTCAGCTAAGAAGAATGGTTCTTGTGGACTACCTTACTATTTTGGACAACCAAGGGTCAGTATCACGGAGGCCATTTAGGGCAGGGAGATGTGTGCTGTGCAGGACTGAGAATAGATGTCGGTGGGTAGGAGGCCTCTGGATTTTAGGTTGGAGGCATGAGTAGCCCTCCTACACCGACCCCTCTTTGGGTCCTAATGGTGATGCTCAGGGAGCCCTGCTCCCCTCCGCAGGCAACCCAGCCTTCTCTCCACCCTGGTCCCCATCTGCATCCCTCAGTTTCTTCTTCACTGCTCCTGTTCCTCATACTTCCTCTCCCACCATCTATCTCCTGAGTGGATTTGGGTTTGGCAGCTCATTCTCTGCACCCCAACTTGGACTCACATTTGTGCTTCGTTCTCATTTGGCCTCTTCTTGGCTGGGGAAATGTACCTGTACCTCCTGCGGCCCTGCCTCTGACCATGAAAGTGTTTTAGATTTCTCTGATTGCTACTCACATGTCAGCACCCTGGTGCAGCATTCATTATAAAGCCATGTTTTATTCCTTCCAGGTGGCATGTATATTCCGGAAGGAGTTGTCATGAGTGCCAAAATGTCTGGAATCCTATTGAGAATGAAGTCTGTGAGGATTCAGGTGTGTGGGTGAGGATGGTGAGCAGGGAGAAGGGGTTTTGGGGGCTGGAGCAGTTCCAGAGCTGCTTGCTTCACATGATAGAGACTGTATCTGCTCCCCATCCCCCTGTGCTCATCCACACTTCACAGGTTGTCCTGCAGTCAGAGCAGCAGTGTGACTGGCCAGGGATATGTGCCTGGCCCTTAAAGCCATCCCCTGAGACCCTCAGGTCCTCTGATCCCTGCTCTGGCCACCTTGCTGGACACATGTTCCAGAAAGGTGTATGTAGCTATAAAACAGGGGCACTGCCAACCCACACAGGACTCTGTGAGTAACAAATAGCCTTTATGACGGTATGCCACTGAGAGTCTGGGTTTTCCTGTTGTGGCTTCAAGCATTCTTTAGCTGTAACTAAGCTCATGTTTCTCAAGGTCTTTTTCAGAGCCATCTAAGCAGTGGAAGGGCATTTTCCATCTCATCGACTGATAGGCACAGTCAGCTCTGTACTGTTGCTTAGGATTTGGGACCTGGAAACTTGCACACTTGACTAAGAGTTCTTCGTCTGTGCCTTTCCAATTCATGGGCTTCTGAGCTGCTGAAGCATCGATGCTCTTGGGCCATGCTGCACAGAGGCTGAACAGGAAAGTGATCTCTCTCCCCAATGAGCTTTACATTATATATATATATATTTTTTTTGTGTGTGTGTGCGTGGTCTGGGAATTGAACCCGGGTCTCCTGCATGGAAGGTGAACATTATACCACTGAACCACCCATGCATCCCCTATGAGATTTTGATATCAGGGTTCCAGCAGGCAGTGGCTGGCATTTCTCAGGCCAACATTCTTTGGTGAAGCACATTGGCTGACTCTCTGGGGCCCTCATTTGGTTATGTGTGTCATTTGCCTTTTTCATAAAAATGCTATTGTCTTAAGTTTTCCAGACAGCTATGACATATACCACACAATGGGTTTATTTAAACAATAGGAATTTATTGTCTCTTGGTGTGGTGGATTGAAATGTGTACCCACTGTTTGGACATATTATCAGTCTTGGTCTGTGTTCTAGTGGATGTGGACCTTGCTGGGAAAGTCACAGATGTTGTGCTCAGGGGCTGTCTCCCAGCCCTTGCCTACCTCCACCTCCTTTTCTAGTGTGCAGTGATGTTTCAATCTGAATATATTCTACAGCCTGGGGAAACTGTTGGGTCTAATGAAAATGCCTGACTGGACCTTAAACCTGGAAACTGGGAACAAGCATCCCTGGATGCTTATTAGGGCAGAAACTCTCAGTGGTAGGGCCCCCTCCCCTTGGGGTGGATAAGTACTAACCCTCACACAGCACAGTTTGGTCTTTCCTCTGCCACATGAAGAGCAATGTGTGGAGCTGCCATCCACTGTCCCTGACCTGATGATAGTTGGTCTCTCTGGGAGCCCAACAACAATGAGATCCCTTCCCCTGTTCTTTTGGACCCTTTGTACTGTGTAAGTAATAAAGTAGTCATTTCTGAAAGTTTGGTGTGCCTATGGGCCACACTACACAGACCCATTGCAAATAAGATCTCATGCATTGCATAGCCATCCCTTTTTAGTTTGTGGTGTATTGGGATGACTAAAGGAAAGTACCTGAAACAGTTGAACTGTGTTCCAGTAGCCTTGATTCTTGAAGGCAGTCGTATAATGATATAACTTTTACAATGTGACTGTGTGATTGTGAAAACCTTATGGCTTGTGCTTCTTTTATCCAGGATATGAACGGATGAGTAAAACAATAAACAAATAAATAATGGGGGGGGCAGGGGCATAAAAATTGGATAGATTGCAAAACTTGTGGTCAATGAGAGGGAGGGGCAAGGAGAATGGAATGTATGTTTTTTTTCTTTGTAAGTCTTTTTCTGGTGTGTTGCAATGCTCTAAAAATGATCATCATGATGAATACACACTATGTGATGATATTTTGAGCATTGACTGTACACTTTGTGTGTATAAAGTCTGTATAGTTTGTCTCAATTAAAAGAAAAAGATGTGGCCCAACTATATCAGGTTGGGCTTTAATCTGGATTACTAGGAATCCTTTATAAGCAGAGTGAAAGTCAGACAGAGAGAGAAACCATGGGCAGCCAGAGGCTGGAAGTCAACAGAATCCAGAACAGAAACAAGAAGACACAACCATGTGCATTGCTGTGCATTGTCATGTGATGGAAAGGCCAAGGACCTAAGATCACCAATAGCCAGCCTCAGAACACCACAGTCTTCTGAGAGAGAGCATTGCCTTGATGATGACTTGATTTTGGATTTCTAACCTCAAAACCATGGGCCAATAAATTCCTGTTGTTTAAGCTGACCCATTTATGGTATTTGTTTAGCACCTAGGAAATGAATAGACATGGTTTCAGAGGCTAAAAGGCTTGCTTCCTCCTGTGGTCTGTAATATTCTGGTGCTGGCTTGCTTCAATCTTTGGGATTCCTTGGCTTGTACCTATGGCTCTCATTACATGGTGATGTTCTCTCCTTTCCCACCTCTTGGACTTCCAGGTTTATCCTCTATGAGGCCTCCAGTTATCTAGATTAAGACCCACCCTCATTCATTTGGGTCACATCTTAACTAAAAGTAACATCTTCAAGAGTTTCTATTTACAGTGGGTTCATACCCAAGGGACATGGATTAAGATTAATAACATGTATGTATTTGGGTGCATAATTCTACCAATCACATCTCTGTTTATTCACGTCTCTGTGTATGTCCAAGTATAATGGGGGTGTGGAGAGTGGGGAGTCTGTAACAAAGTACCACAGTTTAAACAACAGAGACAATAGAAATTTGTTCTCCCATGGTTTTGGAGGCTAGAATTCCTAAATCTGTAGGGGAGAATCTTTCTTTTCTTGTTCTGGTGGTTTGCTGGTGATCCTTGGCACCAAGCTCTGCCTCTGTCTTCATGTAGGTTCTCCCCTATGTCTGTCTGTTTGTGTGCCAAACTTCCCTCTTCTTAGGACACCAGTCATACTGTACTAGGGCCCACCCTAATCCAGCTTGGCCTTATCTTAACTAATTACATTGTCAAAGATCTTATTTCCAAATATAGTCACACTTGTGGGATTTGAGATTAGGATTTGAATGTGGGGAACACAATTCGATCTGTAACAGTCCAAGGCAAGTTCCTCCATATGAAGAGCCCACCCAGAGGACTTTATTAAAACAAATGTTTTTAAAGCCCATGTTAACCTGACTACCCATGCCACCCCTCCCCCAATCTGGGGACTCAAAAATCTGAATTCAGTGACTCCCGTTTTCCTCTAATGGGGTTTGGGATTATATTCAGCTTGGAGGGGAGCAACACAGCTTCTTATTTGGGGTCAGCTCTTTAATGAGCAGGGACAGTCAAGGAGAACCAGCTCCTTTAAAAAATTTTTCTTGTCCTGTCCATCTCCTCATAATATGACCTTGAATATGATCTCTTAGCGTGGGTGGTTTCTACTGAGTCCACTGGAGTGGCTTATACTTGGGAGAACTTGTTAGCCTGAGTGGCTACCACAAAGCTGAGGAAACTTGCCTTGTATCTTGCCTTTTAAAGCACAGAGGCACAGAAACAGAAAAGTTTCCTGTTGCAGACTACATTAATCCAGTTTCATTGTAGACAATAGTAGCCACTAAAGAAGTTTGATGTGAGTGAGGGCTTGCTCCTACCTCACAATTTGGCTCCTTGGTTTTTTGACAGCAACTTTCATACCAGCCTTGGCTATACACAAGATATCTATAAAGAAGCATTAATTTGCCAGCAGATTCCAAAGTGTTCGTCAACTTAATGAAGTCCCAGCTCCCTGCCCTTTAGGAACTCCTGAATACCAACTAGCAGAAAGGAGCCTTGAGGCAGCAGAAGTAGAGACTATTGCTCTGACAGCTGGCATCAGGCAAACAAAATCCTCTTAGTTCAAGGCTGGACACAGGTGGTTTAGGGCTTTTTATCCTACATATCTTCTCCAAGGGAAAGGATCCATGTCTTACTGGATTCTTTAACCTCTTCCTGCAAGGGTGGTACAATTTCCTAAATATTTTAGGCAACCCATATATCTCAAATGCCTTAACGTCACCATTGAGAGCCCATTTCTAAGCAGCCATCGTAATTAATAGGTCAACAATTACATTAAGAGTATTTTTGATATTCCATCAGCCTTCTTTGATGACAACAGAAGCACCTACAATGGCCATCCAGGATCTGGACTTCCTAATTAAAACATTGATGGTCCACCTTGAGGTCTGCTCTCTGGACTGGAATGCCATTAGCACACATCATAGTTCACTGTATATCCAGGGTATTTTAAAGTGAAGTCCCGATGTGGAAATGGATGACAACAACATGGGTGAGTGGAGCCCGTCCTTCTGATTCCTTTGCTGCTGCAGGTGACAGCAGTAACCATAGTAGCTGCTGAAATGTGGAGCTTGTCACTGTTCCAAGTGCCTTTTGTTTATTATTTAATTTAATACTCACAATAACAGAGGGTAGAGGGTCTTATCTCCATCTGAGAAGTCAGTAGCTGGTAAACACAAAGATTTCTGACACAAGTACCTGGGCTCAGAACTTATCTGCTCTGCACCAGATTGGACCCAAAGTTGATAGCAGTTCAGCCAGTGAGAGCTGTGTCCAGGGTGGCACAATGGGCCATGGAATCCCTTGTTGTGGTAGAGAATGGACCTTGTTGGACACTCCAGGTCTGAACTATAGGAGGCCAGGGTAGAATGTCTTGGCACAGGTGCCTTGTTTTCCCAGGTATCTAGAGAGGATCTACCCAGGTAGGTAAATGAAGTTTGGACTTAGAGCCTCTCACGGCTGTCAAAAATGTTGACCAGGCTTATCCACCACAAATCTCTCCCCAGATGAGTCCTGGGCCTAATTGGCCATCCAGGAGCAGTGGGTGGGATACTGCGCTGAGCAAGGGGAGCTCCATTCGCTTATATCTGTGGAGGTTTCCCTGGCCTGCCCTGACCACAAGACTTGGTATGGTATGTTTCCTTAGGGGCTTTCCTCCTCCTTGAGTCTCTTATAGATGCTAGATAGTCCTCATTTTTATGGAATTCACATTCTTCTGCAAATAACAGTCATTTGTATGTATGTAGTTTATAAACAAATTTGATGAACTTTAGTTCACTGAAAATTTTCTCATTGAATTCAACGATTATAAGACTAATAGCAAATATGGAGTAATGGTATTTGTTGAAACAGTGTTGGGTGGTGACTGGGCACCCAGGCTCTGCAGCCACATGGTTTAAATTCTGACTTGGCCACTTCCTGGCTGTGTGTCTATTGGGCAAATTATTTAACTTCTCTGTGCTTCAGTTTCTCGATCTTAGAACTGGGATACAATAGTACTTGCTTCACGGGGTTGTTGGAGGATTAGATGGGTTAATCCACATGAGTACTTGCTCCTGAGTCAACTCAGTTGGATGGAATTATTATACGATTTAAATAATAATCTTTTCCCCTGGAGTTCTGTTTGCTGATCACAAGATTCATCAGTTTGACACCACAGGCCAAATGTGATAAATGTTCCTAAACTTCTGGATGATTTGAGGAAGGTGGATGGACAGGAAGAACCCATTGGAAGTGGCAGACACAGGTACCTCCATGGAAAGTCTTTAGCCATGAATTTTTAAGCCATTGGTGGCTTAGTTCTCATGACATTTATTTGAGTTTTAGTTTGCCATTGTAAAAGTTTTACTTTTACCATTCATCAAGTTTTGGATATCTAAGTTATTTGAGGTGGTTCATTTTAAGCAAAACACTGAAAGTAAGAACAAAATCAAGGGGAACCAGAATACTTTGAAGGCTTTTCTTACCTTGTAGCCATTTTCTGCCTTTAAAAGCACCAAACTGACGTTTACAAGAGCCTGTAGAAAAACCTAACAGAAAACGGAAACAAGATCACAGTCATTCCCTTAAATATTTTATATTGTATTCACACGTGCATTTTTCAAAGATCATTTCCTTGATATTTTCAGGGTTATATTCCTTGGGAGTAAAATAAATATATTTGGTTGATGCTCATATAAATTTATTTAGAGCTATAAATAACATAAAGATGCCTCCTGTCATTTGTACTGGAAAATAGAAGGATCATAGGAATATCTTAGGAGGACAGGGAGAAGTATTAAAACTACTGTTCAGATTGCACTGAGGCTGACTAGTTCTTTAGGCTGTTGGTTGATCCTATGTGAATTACGACCTGGAATGGACCTCCATGGTTAAAACCCAGGCCTGAGAAGAGACTTGATTTCCCAGTCACACAGTTCATTAAGGAGAGCTAAGTGACAGAATCCATATTTTCTAGTTTTCCCACCTGTGCATGTCATACAACCTTTCCAGCTGATCATGTGGATTACCGACATCCAGATCACTCTGAGTACTTCCCCATGGCAGAAAAAGAACCTCTAAAAGGGAAGATACACAATCATTCCAATTGGAGCTTATCATATATGTGCAATGCTCTCAGAAGAAATGCAAGAGGAACTGATTTGCTGCAGTCTCCCAGCAATGACTCTATTAATGCAATGAATCTATTACATTCACTGCATTGTCATGATGGAGGTGGGAGGTATGACAGAAATGTATTCTATTGAGGTCTTTAAAGTCTATCTGTGGTTGGGGAAGGATGGAATATGCAAGGAAAGATAATACAAAAGGAAAAAGTTGCAACTTAAGGATAAGTGAGGACAGATCCTGGAAGAGTACTGGAAGCTCAGAGAAGAGGCTCCGAAGCCTGGGTTGGTCAGGGAAGGCTGCGAGGAGGAAAAGAGGCCAGAACAAGTCCATAAAAGGTGGAAAGATTTCACTGGGGTGTGGCAAGGGGCAGGGTAAAGGAAATCACTTTCCAAAGAGTAATGGGATGACTGGATCCAGTGAACCTGGGAGGAGATCTAGTGGGAGGCAGAGGGGAAAAGAAAGTTGGGAGGTGGGCTAGACTCAAGCTTGATTTAAATTCAGGCTTATAGACAATAGATAGCATTAGATGATTTTTAAAATAAGTCAAATAAAATATGAAATAACTTAGGAGAATACAATCTTTGAAAGACCTCTTTTGTAAATCCTTTTAAAAACAAAGCGATCCTTTCCATCGTATAAATTCTATGTAAATAACTTTCAAATTCAATTATTTTTTAACCTTAAATTTGTATATTGCTTGTTTTCCTGAATTAGGTGATATAAACTCAGTTTACTTAATCCCATCACTAAAATAATGCCATCATGAGAGAGAAGAAAGGTATAGGGAGAAGAAAGAGCAGTGCTGCCATGCATTTCTTTTATTTTGAACTTTGTCTTAGAACTGTAAACTTTTTATTTATTCTTATCACTTATATGATAGTATAACTTGGGTCCAAATCACTTCAGAAATTTGGGAAATATTTTATTTGGAATCACTTGTTGTGGAAAAAAATAGAGGAATGATAATTTATGAGCTCGAGTCCCCAGATGGCTGCTGCAGAGATGGCTTGCCAGCTGCTGTCCACTATTCTTGCTTGAGGGATTCCTCACTTTAGAATCAGAGCCTACACTCTGCTTTAGACTGCTTTTGAACACAGTGCTCTTGGGCAGTCAGTTCCAATTGGAGGCTATTGTCTCCTTGCCGTGAGTAAAGAGGGGAATGTCATCACAAGCATCTGGAAGACTCATCCCAGCACAGGTTGCTGTCCCTCCCCTGAGCCTTGCTGATATAGTAGGTCTGGGATGGGGCCTAAGAATTTGCTACTGATATTGCTGCTCTGGGGACCACACTTTGAGAACCACCATCTTGAATTTTCAAACACTCCTCAACAGATAGCAGCCCAATTTTCCATTTTAATGAACGTTACATGGGTGAAGAGAACACTTTAAAGTCTCCTTACACTTTCTCCCACTTGCTTGTTTTCTGTATTTTTAAAAAATGTTATTTTGCTTTAGATTCCTTAAGTAGAATGCTTTACCATCCTACAACCTTAAGTTAGGAAAATGTTATAGTTCAGGATCTCTCATTTATTGACCCCTCTTAATGATTATAGTATGTTAGCTGAAATACAAGTTGATGCTTTAGGATATGAAATGAGAGGTTTTGGAATATGAAAAGAGCTGCTGGCGTTGGCAGAATAAACCAAAGATGAAGAATAAACCATGTGCTAGAAGTTTACGACACGTCCCAATTCCCATATTAAGTCTCAGGTGAGTACAGTAAGTGCCGATGGTGAGGCGGCTGGTCACTGGGAGTTGAGGTAATGGTTGTAAGAATGGCAGGGGGGAACTTGAGCTTAGCTACTACTCAAGCCATCTGCAGGAAACCTACAGAGATTGAATTATGCCCCCCAGAAAAACACATGTTCTTCATCTTAATCCATTTATGTGGGTCTGAACCAATTGTAAATAGGACCATTTGAAGATAATCTTTTTTTGGGGGGAGTAGGGGTGAGGGGAGGACGGTGCATGGTCTGAGACTCGAACTCAGGCCTCCTACATGGAAGGCGAGCATTCTACTCTACCACTGAACCACCCATGCACCTTCGAGAGGGATCTTAATCCTATTATGGACGCTTTATAAAGAGAAAGCCCCTGGGAGCTGCAGGAAGCAGGGAGTCAACAGAACCTGGAAGAGAAAGGAGAAGACAGTGCCACGTGATGGGAAAACCAAGGAATTTTTGGCCACTACTGAGCCTGGAAGGAAGAAAGCCTTCCCGCTTCTGAAACCAGGAGCCAATCAATTCCTACTGTTGAGCCAATCTGTTGTGTAGTATTTGCTGTAATATCAGGGAAAAGAAGACAGGGTTTCAGGGGAGCCACCCAGGTGCCGTGACATTGAACCCGCCTCCCCCTCATTGGCTCGGGTGACTCAGCAGCAGAACGTATGTGGGGACATGCTCGGACATTCTCCTACATACAAAAACCCATTTCACTTCATTTCCTAACTTTGTGGGAAATTAGATCAAATGTGAAGATCAATTACGAAGCTTGAAGAAGGTGTTTCTTTTTAAAAAGAAATACCTTGCTATAGCTGATACTGCAATTAAGGAGTGCTATTAACCCTCGACTCCAAAACAAAGACTTGCGTCTTCTGAGATGAGATGCCTGCCAAGCATCTGCCAGGGAAAATAAAAGTAGTAAATATGACAGCAAGTGCGCGGTGTCTGAAGGGGATGTGACCATGTGAAGTGTGGCTCTGATGCACGGCGGGCCTGCCAGCACCAGTTACATGGCTTTTATTTTGATCTGAGGAGCTCTGACTTCACATCTTATGGTGAATCTCGCTCCAAATCTGTCAAGAGTATTACCTTGTTCATTAATGTGTCACTAAAATTTAAAATGCCACCTCCTGCTTCTTGGGTATCATGTTTGAGGTAGATTGTGAAAAGCGTGTTTCTCAGTGGAATGATATTCCTGCAGAATATGGACACTTTTAACTACTTGTGTTACTTGGATAACTAATGCTTAGTGGCCCAAAGGTCTACAATATCTCCGGTGCTGTGTAATTTCCCTTGTGCTGCTGTTTGTGGGGCTAATTTCTGAGTCAGAGATTCTATGTACCCGCTGATTGCCTTCTGTGAGTAAAGATTGCTGGGGGGAAAGTCACAGTGTTTTTATTACTTCCAAACTTTGTTCCCCTTGTTTTCATCTTTTCCCCATTCCTCCATGTCTGCAGTTGCTATCTCCTCTGGGCATCTGTTGCATTCCAGACTTCAAAACCCCATGAACTAGGGGCCTTTCAGACCATGGCTAGACCTGTAATGAGAAATGGAGAGTTTGGGGCATTTAGGCTCTAGTTTTTCTTTTTCATTCTTTCTTTTCCTTTTTTTTTTTTTTTTAACCTCTTTCACAAGATTATTAGTTTTATTTTTCTAAACAGGCTCTTTAAAAGAATGCTATAGCAGAGATAAGACCAAGATAAGATAGAGACTTCCCACGCTTTTAAAAATCTTTCTGATGACTTGGCAAGATTTCTCTTTTAAATATTCTTTTCGTTGCATCATTTGGAAGCATACTGAGAAAAATACTCTTGTTTTGGTCATGGAATTGACATATTGTGGAAACAGGGCTTTTTAGAAACTGATTCATAAACATGTCGTGTGAATAAGGACTCAAGTCTTTCAGGCAAGGTCATACGAAAGACAAGACTTTAAATTCCCCTGTGGAGGTGCTGTGCTGACGCGTCGCTGTACCTTACCTTCCTTGGCTGACTTCTGCAATGCGATTCTGAGTGTGAACTGCCCCGAGTTAGGCCAAGTTCACAGGTGCAGGGCACAGCCCACATCTGCTCTCACTTCAGTCACCAGCTGCAAGTTCAGGGCGGTGGGGGGGGGGGGGTGGTTCCCAGGCCACCTGCACATTTCGCCAGCTGGTTACAGTTTTGGGGATTCCCACAGCCCCCTCAGGTTCAATAATATGCTAGAACAACTCATGGGACTCAGGAAAGCTCTATTTACAATTATAGTTTTATTACAGCAAAAGGGATACAGATTTCAGAGCCAAAAGAGCCACAGGGCCAGGTCTGGGAGGGTTCCCAAATATGAAGTCTCGGGTCCTCTCCCTGCAGTCAGGACATTTCATATTATCAGTCCTGGAAGCTCACCCAAGCATCTGTGTCCAGAGTTATTACCGGGGTGTGATTACACAGGCACGACTGGCTGAGTGGTCGAGCTCAGTCTCCAGCTCCTGGCCCCACCCAGGGGTCGGGCCGTAGCAGCTCAAAGCCCCAGCCTGCTTATCATATGGTTGGTCTTTCTGGCAGGGCCAGTCCCCGCCCTAAGACTCCCCACCTGGACTCATCCTCTTTGCCCAAACAGGAGGTGTGGGGTGATGTTGGCGTACGCTTCATAAACAACAAAAACTCTACTATTGCTGGGAATCCCAGAGATTTAGAGGGTATCTCCCAGGAACCAGGAGCAAAGGTCAGCCAGATTCTTTATTATACAACAGATGTCTTATTTTTAGCTTCTCTCTCCTTTCTTTCTAATGCAATTTTATTGAGATATAGTCACACAAAATACAATCCATCCAAAGTGTATAATCAATGGCTCCAAGTACCATCACATAGTTGTGCATTCACCACCACAATCAATTTTAGAACATTTTCATTATTCCAGAAAAAAAAGAAGAAAATGAAAACTCAAGCCATCTCATACCTGTTATTCCCCCTAGCATTGGTATGGTACATTTGTTATGTTGATGAAAGAATTTTAAGATATTACTGCTAACTATAGTCTGCAGTTTGCAATAGGTGCATTTTTTTCTCCATGTATCACTGTATTATATACTCCTTGTAATAGTTTTGTACATTTTTTTCTAGTTCATGGAGGAGATTTTTTATATTTGCTCTATTAATCAGTCATTGTCCATCACAAGATTTACTGAGTTATACAGTCCCATTGCCTTGCTCATTTTTATAAGAATTTTTTTTAGAAATGTCCATAAAAGCGATCATTAATGCTAGTTATGCCCACTAACTTTAGTAACCACACAGTGGAAACATACTACCCTTCCTTTTTTTTGTCAGACTGTTTTAGATATAGCTTTAGTAAAATACAACCCAAAGAAACTCACACAGTGCATAAGCTGGCTGGCTATTCTTTAACAGGGGTATTAACCATCCCTGTTATTCCCATCCCTGGAATTGCATAATTTTAAAGGAATATGTACTGACATATGGAAAGTATAATTGTCAGTTTTAGAAAAAGAAATATTTTAAGGGAAAGTGATTTAAGTTACTAATATACTAATGATTTTGTAATGATAATTCAGTATAGCATTCACCTTAGCTCCTCCTCCCTCCTCTCACGCCTCCCTTGCTGTTAGGTATTAATTCGAGTGCTATTTAATTAATGTCTTCTGCAGACTTTGGTGTTAAGGAAGAGTGACACCCTTGTTTTACTTCAAATACTTAGGGTTCTAGGAAAGACTAAAACACCCTTTTCTTCCTCCTTCACAGGAAGCCTGGCTAGCCTTTTCCCTTCTCTTCCACCTGTAAGGCCCTTTTCCTTCACTTCTTGGAGTTATTCAGCCTTTGACATCTCACATTATTATCTCTGGTGTGTCTTTGCAGGCCCAGAAGATATTGTCAACCATTTTATTCTATAACAGGTATTATAAAAATTCAGGTGTTTTTTTTTAATTATACATTTTCAATTCTAAATCTCACTTTGGGTCTGTTTTCAAAACACATGTCCTTCTCAAGCCACCTGTCACAGAGCTTTAGTCTCGGGTCCCTGAACAGCCTGCTGATTGGCTGTCCTTTGGCCAGGTGTCGACACTTGGCACGACATGCTGTGGTTGGGTTTGTGCTCAGTGGCCTGGGACCATGGTCTCTGGGGGGCTGCCTCTCCTGAAGGGATTGTGGCACCATTTAAAAAAAAAATTTTTATTGAGAAATCTTCACACACATACAGTCCATACATGGTGTACAATCAATGGCTCACAATATCATCACACAGTTGTGTATTCATCACCATGATCATTTTTAGAACAGTTGCATCACTTCAGAAAAAGACATAAAAAGAAAAAAGAAAAAACTCATAACATACCTTTCCTTTCATTGACTACTAGTATTGCAATCTGCCCAATTATTTACTCCATATCCCTCTATTATTTGTTTATTTTTTATCCTTGTTTTTTTACTCATCTGTCCATACCCTGGATAAAAGGAGCATCAGACACAAAGTTTTCACAATCACATTGTAAAAGCTATATGCATTCGTCTTCCACTGTCGAGGCTACTGGACACAGCTGCATAGTTTCAGGTACTTCCCCCCATTCACTCCAATACACATAAACTAAAAAGGGATATTTATATAATGCTTAAGAATAACCTCCAGGATAACCTCTCGGCTCTGTTTGAAACCTCTCAGTCTCAATTCTCTCTTCCCTGTTTTGGTCAAGAAGGCTTTCTCCACCCCATGATGCCAGGTTCCAGCTCATCCCAGGAGTCCTATCCTACAGTGCCAGGGAAATTTACACCCCGGGAGTCATGTTCCACATACAGGGGAGAGGGCAGTGAGTTCACCTGCAAAGTTGGCTTAGAGAGAGAGGCCACATCTGAGCAAGGAAAGAGGTTCTCTGGGGTGGGGTGGGGGGTGACTCTTAGGCATAATTGAAAGTAGGCTTGGCTTCGCCTTTGCAGGAATAAGTTTCATAGGGGCGAACTCCAAGACTGAGGGCTCAGCCTAATTTGTTGTCCCCACTGCTTGCAAGAATATCAGGAATTCCCCTGATGGGGAAGTTGAATATTTCCTCCTTTTCTCACCCTCCCCCAAAGGGACTTTGCAAATAATTTTTTATTCTCTGTCTAAATTACTCTGGCCTCATTTTTTAAAAAATATCTTTTTGTTGTGAAATATAATGTGGCCCCATTTTTTGTTAGCCTGCTGGAGCCTGAGCCATGGTGTTCATGGCGGAGGGCTATGAATTGTGCTTTCAAGGTCATTTCTTCCCTAACTTCTTTCTACAAAGGAAATAGATTCACAGACTTTTACCTGAACCTGCAATTCAAAAGTATGTGTAGGTGGGGAGAGGTGCAACCCATCTCTTAAAGGCTAATATGCTCCAGGAGGGAGGAGAGAAATAAGGATGCGTTTCAGGTCTGGAAAATAAGCAGTGATGATTTAGGCTCTGCAGTTGACAAGAGCTGGAAGCTAGCAAAGGATGTGAAGCTGATGCCCTTCTCAACACTATTTTATTTTTTTTTTTTTGCAAAATAATCAAAAGAAACCAGGTTGGGCAAGAATTCTGGATTCTTATAAATCTGGATAGATGGGCAGACAGGACACAGGTATGTAATAGTAAAGAACTTCTAGAAGGGAAATTGCCAGCCTCCTGGCCTATAGATGAAAGGCATTTGAAACTTTTAGGGATAGAAATTAGAGTTGAGGAGCAAATTCCCCAGTTTTTATAGGCGCCCCAAACTTCTATTTGTGTTTGCTAGCTTCTCTGTAGAACCCTTGTTTACTGAGAATGATTTTTTACATTCATATCTGGTTTGTTCTTTAAACGATTACTTCAGGTTAGAACTTGGCCAGCTTTAAAGAGATTTGTTTGATACATTGTCATATTTCAGTTCTTGTTCATATGTGGCACCTTGTGACTGCTGAGATATTCTATTAGAATAGCGACACCTATGGTTTTTCTGACAGCTCATTCATATTTAAGTCACTTCCTGAAATTTTCCTTGGCATAAGCCTCTTATTGGTCATTGTAATGCACAGTTTAAATTTAAATCTTAATGTTTTTAGCTGTTCATTCTCCTGTAATATGTTTAGGGTAATTGGGGGCAGACTATCCTCTAACTGCTTTGGGCAAATTAAGAGAATCCTTCAGAACCAGCCATAGGTGAGCACAGAAGTTACCAGACAGAGTTAACAAGCTGTCCTCATCATATGTGCTCCTTCCTCCTATTTGAATTGTGCTGCTGGTGGCGCCGGCGTTGGCAGCAGAAAGAAATATGATGTTCAGCTAATGGCTTGAGAAGGGGGAGGGAAGGACTCAGGGTCACCTGTGGCATATCCTATTTTGAGCTGAGCCAAAGGAGATTAATGCTGTCACTTGCTTGATTAGCGCTGCCACTTGCTTGGCTCTCAACTTCCAAATGTATTAATTCTGAGAGAACAGCTTGCATCAGAGTTGTCTTGTCCATGTTCGCAACTCTTATAAAATCCCACAGCTACAGCCTGACTGTAAAGGGAGGCTGAGCTCCTGCAGAGCCCCGTGTGGCTTTCATTTGCTTTTATGACAAGGGCTTTCAAAATCATACTAAATTGCTTAAGCTTGAGCCTGGAAGGTAATTGGTGCTTTGTGTCTCAAGTTAGAGCTCTTTTTTTTTGCAAAGAGTTCTAGAGTGAGCCTCTTAAATCCATTCAGATGTGTTTGTGCATTTATTCATGCGGATGTCAGGAAATTTCCTTTAAAGATAACCGTACTAAGCACATCATGGTGATGTGAATTGGTAATGTGTTCCTACCACCGAAAGGCTTCAGTGTTTGGATTTTTTAAATGTACTGTGTCGCTTGGCTCAGAATGACCTAGGTTCAGGTGTTTTTGCAGGTTAAATCATGGGTTTCGCTAGATACAGTGAAAGCATTTTACATACCATTTGCCAATAGATTGAAAGCAGTTCTGTATCTAAAATCCATTTTTCTTAGTTCTGTGGACTCAATTTCCTCCTTGTGGGATGTTGAGAGCTAGTAGGTACATGAGCTTTAGAGCAGATACATGTAGGTTCCAATACCAGTTCTGGGAAAACTTTGTGGGTGAATTGGAGTAAGTTATAAGTCCTGTCATTGAATAATGGCATATAAATTTTAAAAACCTTTTGATATATAAGGCCAACATTTCCATTAGAAAGGTTATGCCAATTTTACACTTCCACTGATGGTTTTTCTGAAATTCATCAGAAATTATCATTTAAATACTACTACCCACCATATAGGAAAGTTGTTTTGCTGTTTTAATGTGTGGTTCTTTGAGTACTTGTGATGTTAAACACATTTTTCCATATGCATATTGGCTTTTTAATATTTGTGTGTGTGTGTTTAAGAGCTGTCTATTAATGTGTTTTGTAAGTTATCTTGCTTACTCTTTCTCAACACAATGAAATAATAATAATACAAATGATAAACAAGTCTTACATTTGGGAGTTATAACAATCTAGCTATTGCTCATTTAAAAAATTATTTTTTGCTGGATCCAAAATATGTTTATAGACCTGGAATGTCTCTAGGAACCTCACACTATTGAAACATAACCTTTTGCACACAGGTTCTTTGTTCTCCTTTTCCTCTTTGTCAGAGGTAGTTTCATAGATGATTTTCTCTTTCCTCTCATATTTGACCATCTCAAGAAACCCTTCAATAGTTCTCACTGAAACCACACTTTCCCAGCCTTTTAGCCCATTAGAATGGTCCAGGAAACAATTCTTGTTGTCTTCCGAGATCTGGAAACCCCATCTCACAGGCAGCATCTGACCCCACCAGGGTCAGACTTCGTATTGCCCTCATGGGAACATATAGAGAGTTGTTCCTTTGGGCCCAAACCATATGTCATGGAAGTTAAGAAGCATTCATTTCTTTGATCATTCAATAAATATTAATTGGGAGACTATCATGTCCAAAGTCCCATTCTAGGTGCTGAGGATGCAGCAGTGAACAAAGCAAGTAAAATTCCCTGCCCTCCTGGACCTCCTCACTTAGTGTGGGAGGCACACAGCAAACAGGATTCAAAATTTCTGGTATGTAAGAAGAAGATGTGTGCTACAGAGTGTAGGAGTTAAAAGGTTGATGTTTAACCTAAAGCTTGCAGACACAAGGTTATGAGGAAATGCGGACTTGAGCTTTCAGGATCTGGAACTTCAACAGAAGCTGAGATATGCAGATAAAGCACAATGAAGTGTGGAAGAGACTTGCTTAAGGGAAATTAACATCCTAGCGTTAGAAGTATTTATTTCCTGGAACTTGTTTTTGCATTGTATAACTTTTGCATGCAAACAACCTTTATCACCTTTCTTGCTAGTATATAATTTTGTACTTGGCTGAAAATAAACTTGTCTGAAGACTGATGTCTTCGGATCCCCTGATTCCTTTCTCTGTCTCGTTTTACTTTAACATTCCTTAGGGTCATAGCTGCGGCCAACAACAGAGAAGGGTGATAGAGGTTGTGTTGGGTAGGGCAAGGGTGAGGATGAAAGCTGTGGCTGCATGTGCCATGGTCAGAGAAGGCCTGGCTAAGAAGATGAGACCTGGAGGAGGCCAGACTGAGGGAGATGAGGGAGTCAGCCACAGGTATATCTAGGGAA
>PVIY010010423.1:20720-68780 GCA_004026745.1 Myrmecophaga tridactyla
GAGGAGTCAAGTATCAACCCAAGGGTTCTGGCTTGAGAGACTGGAAGAGTGAGGTTGCCAATTACAGAGACAGGAAATCTGTGGGAGAACTAGATCTAGGGGAGATGAAGAGTTGGATTTGAATGTTGTGGGAGATGCCTATTAAACAGCTATTCGTTGGGCACCTGAGGTCAAGCACTGATCTTCTCGGGCCTGGGATGTATGTGGGGCAGAAACTGGCTGGAGGGAAGAACAAGGCTGGCCCAGGTGCTGAATAGTCTTCCTCAGTGAGCTGTGTAAGAAATTATTCTCTGTGTGCCACAAGGGGACAAAGATTGGAAAACACTGCCCTAAGGTAACCCACCTTTGCTTTTTTTTTTTTTCCTTCATGGGGACTTGAACATGGATCTCTGTTGTGGCAGGTGAAAACTCTGCATGCTGAGCCACTGTGGCCCGCCCCCACCTTTGCTTTTGCTCATGATTTTGCAGCTTATATAAGACCAGAGACAAAAAGATTTTTTTCAGAGTATTAATTACCCACAGAGTAACTTCTAATCTGGCTCTAGCAATAAGCCTAATATAGTTATATTTTAAAACACTTAACTCACCATCTTCTTCCATTCCTTTTCTTTCATCTTGTCACTTCTCTGTACATTTTCCTTTTCTTCAATATCCTACCATAAAATGTAATTAATTTGGAGATGAAACTGTTAGAGATAGATAATTTCTCTGAGTCACAAATTCTCCTATAGTATTGTATACATCTATAGAAATGGACCTAAAAACCCCAGTTTCTAGAATAAGCATTCAAGGGCCAAGTTACAACCTGAAGAATCGGCTGAGTACAGCATTTCCAGGAACTCACCTACGTTTAAAAATTTTGGAATTTTCCCATTTCCCATTTCCACTATCTTTTCAAAACTCCAGGATATGTCTCATATAAAAGCAGAGAGAACTGCATAGCGTATCAAATATAAAATTACTACATAGCAATCCTTTAGCATTTATCAATAAACTCCACTGTAGTTTGGGTATAGATTCACCTTTTTTAGCATGCCCATGTGCCCAGTTTGTGTTTCCTGGTGCTAGTACTTATAGCCCAACCCTGAATTGATAAAATATGAAAGAAGACCTAAGTTTAGTGATTTTCTTGCTTAACCTAATAAAGACAATTCACAAGGGTGCTTTAAAAATCCAGCTGTCTTGAGTACTTTATCCTGCTGGACCGTGGGAAGAAATGTTATGGCTTGGAAAAGCCCAAGAGCTGAACCAGAGACCCATGTATTGCTTAGGAACAAATGATTTCCCACATCCCAAAGAAAAGATCCTGCAAGTCCAAATTAACCCCTTATGTACAGAATTAAACGTTAACTTCAACAGTGAATGATTGGTTGACATATTCATATATTAGAATCTTCCCAGAGGATTCCATATGACCAACTCATCTCGCCAGGTACATTATTTTTCTATAACCAATTTTATAGTAGTTTGAATTTGATGGTTATAACATAATTTTTTGTATGTCTTTATTATTGATTTCTTACTTAATTGCATAGTGATTTATACAATCCAAATCCTTTGAAATGTGTTGAATCTTGCTTTATGGCCCAATATAGTGTTGATTTTTATAAACGTTTTACATATGGTTGAGAAGAATTTGTGTTTTCCATTCTTAGGGTGCAATATTATTTATAGGTACCTTAAAAATCTTATTGATTAGAGTATTCAAATCTGTTACAGCCTTGATAATTATAATAAAAACATATATTAAATAACATGTACAACAACATATATAACATAATAATACAATTCTAAAATATGTATGTATTTATCCATTAGATCTATCAATTGTTGAAAGGGGTGATTATTGAGTAGAATTTTTCTCCTCGTGGTTATGTTTTACTTTTCTTTAAATATTTTGAATCTATTTTATTAGTTGCACATAAGTTTCAAATTGTTATGACTTCCTGGTAAATTAAAACTTTAAATATTTCGTTTAAACTCCATGTTTATTTTGTTTTAACTCCATGTATATAAATATTGTTTGCTTTAAAGTTTTACACCTATTATATAAATTCATTGAAATGTGTGTATTTACATCTTTCTATATCTGTATAATTATCTCTATCTGTGCTGGTTTGAAACTGTTATTTATCCCAGAATCTGCATTCTTTATCTTAATTCAATCTTGTGGGGGCAGACCTATTGTTTGGGTGAGATCTTTTTGATAGTTGTTTCCATGGGGATGTGACCCCACTCATTCAACGTGGGTCTTAATCTGCTTTCTGGAGTCCTTTAAGAGGGAACCATTTTGGAAAAATCTTCAGAGCCAGCACAGAGAGAGATGTTTGGAGATGCAGAAAGAAAATGTCCCTTGGGGAAGCTGTTTGAAATCAGAAGCTGGGAGAGAAAGCCAGCAGATGTCACCATATGCCTTCCCATGTAACAGAGAAACCCCAATGCCATCAGCCTTAAGAGTGAGGTATCTTTACCTGGAAACCTTAGTTTGGACATTTTTATGCTTTAGAAATGTAAACTTGTAATTTAATAAATCCCTTTTATAAAAGTCAGTCCAGGCCAGTGTGACGGTGGCTCAGTGACAGAATGCTCACCTGCCATGCCTGAGGCCTGGGTTCAATTCCTGGTGCCTGCCCATGTTAAAAAAAAAAAAAGTCAATCCATTTGTGGTATATTGCATTCCAGCAGCATTAGAGAACTAAAGCAGATTTTGGTACCAGAGAAGTGGGGTATGCAGATTGCAAATACCAAACATGTTGGAATGACTTTTGAATGGATAAGGTGAAGGCTCTGGAAGAATGGTGATATTCTTGATAGAAAAGGCCTGAATTGCTTTGAACAGACTGTTGGTAGAAATATGGACTCTAAAGATACCCCTGATGAAGCTTTAGTGATGAACATGTCATTGCAAACTGGAAGAAAGGCGACCCTTGTTTTAAAGTGGCAGAGAATTTGGCAAAATTAATTGCTGGTGTTGGATGTCAGAATTTGAGAGTGATGAACTTGGATATTTATTAGAAGAGATTTCCAAACTAAATGTGGAAAATGCAGCCTGGCTTCTCCTTGCAGCTTATAGTAATATGTGACCAGGAAAGAGATAAACTGAGATCTGAACTCTTGGGTACAAAGAAAGCAGAAATTGATGGTCTTTAGAAAGCATGGCCTTTTCTTCAGAGTCAAGGTATCTTTCCCTGATGCCTTATGTACTGGTATGCTAAAGCTGCCAGAACGCAATATATAAGAAATAGAATGGCTTTTATAAAGGAAACAAGTTTACAGATCTAAGGCTAGTAAAATGTCCAACTAAGGCATCCAGGAAAAGATACTTTGACTCAAGAAAGGCAAATTTCTGTCACATAGGAAGGCATGGGGTTGGCATCTGCTGGTCCTTGGTCCTGATTCTATTGCTTCCAGCTTCTGATGCTGGTGGTTTCCTCTCTAAGCATTTGCAGACCTTCACTTTAGTTCTTCTAAGACACAACCCTGGGTTCTGGCTTGCTTAATGTCTCATAGAAAGGACATGGCAATGTCCACTGAGTTCTGCCTGTGTCTAAGCATCTGCTTTATCTGTCAGCACTGCAAGTATCTCCAAACATCTGTGTCTCTGTCAGCTCTGAAGCAACTGTTTTCCCTTTCAAAGGATTCTAAGCACCAAATGTTTTCCCTTTCAAAGGATTCTAGTAAACTAATCAAGATCCACCTTGAATGGGTGGGTTCACATCTCCAACTAATCAAAAGGCCACACCCACAACTGGGTGTGTCACATCTCCACAAAAGCAATCCAATCAGTTTCCCACCCTAAACAATAGGTCTGGCCCCTCAAGATTGGATTAGGGTTCAAGCATGGCTTTTCTGGGGTCTATAATAGTTTGAAACTGGCATACCTTAATTTGGACATTTTTATGGCCTTAGAACTATAAATTTGTAACTTAGTAAATCAGCTTTATAAAAGCCAACCCATTTCTGATATATTTCATTCTGGTAGCTTTAGCAAACTAAAACTATTTATTTCTAATCTATAAATTAACTTTTTTTTCTATAAATAAACTTTGTCCTTGTTATTTGCCCCTCCTTTTATTTCTTTTTTTCTCATTCCATTTTTCCTCACTGCTAATTTAGAAGTTCTACGTTCTTTTAGTGTCTACAACAGATGTAGATAATCCTGAGTGTTTAGGAACTTAATATTCTAATGCAAAAATATGTTAAATAAATGTTGGTATATACTTACATTTCATTCAAAATAAATTTCTATGTGAAGCCAAAATATGTAGGAAAGAGTGGCCCAGAATATATTTTTTAAAGATATTGACATTTGAAGCTGGCTGAGGACTAAGAGTAGAACATTGTTAATGGGATGGTAAAATGGTATAGTCACTGTGGAAATCAGTGTGGCAGTTCCTCAGAAAGCTGAACATAGAATTACATATGACCTAGTAATCCCACTTCTCGGTATGTACCCCAAAGTATAAAAGTGGTGACTGGAACAGATATTTATGCACCAATGTTAATAACAGCATTATTCATGGTAGCCAAAAGATGGAAACAATTGAAGTGTCCATTAACAGATGAATGGATACACAAAATGTGGTATATACGTACAAGGGAATATCATTCAGTTGTAAAAAGGAATATAATTCTGATACAAATGATGACATGCATAAACCCTGAAGACATGTTGACTGAAATCAGCCAGACACATAAAAATTAATATGGTTCTATCTTGCTTATAGGTACTATCTAGAACATGCAAGTTCGTAGAGACAGATAGTAGATTACAGGTTACCAGGGGCTGGGGGATGAGGGGAAGCAGATGCTATTGCTTATGGGGTGCAGAATTTCTATTTGAGGTGATGAAAAATTGGAGTAATGGATACTGGTGATGGGAACACAGTATTGTAAATAATTAACACCACTGAATTGTACACTTGAAAGTGGTTAAAACTGGAAATTTTGAATTGTATATATGTTGCTCAAATAAAAAGTCGAAAATTAAACATTTAAGGATGTACATGCAAAATCCTGTGATATAAACTCACTCGAGATAAATCCTTTCTCTGAGCAATGTTTGCAAAGAGGTGGGAGTAAGATGAGATGGGATTAGGAAATTTGTGGAACTTGGGTCTTCTTCAACTAGTGGTGAAAGTTGTTTGTCCATCATCTAAATCATTTCAAGCTGAAGACAAGGAGGCTCTGTTTTGCAGAAGTGGATGGCCTATTTTGAATAAAGGACCATTGATCTGTAAACTTATCCATGTCTGTCCTTTTGTATTTTCTGCGAATTTATTTGCCCTTATTATTACTTTTTAAAATTAATATCCTTTAAGAAATATCAAACTTGAATCTTCTGGATCAAGGACAAAAGACAATCTTCAGGCTAGAGAGGTTGGTGTGTCCCTGGAGAGCAGAAGTGGCCTCCAGAGTGACCATCTCTTAGCTGGAAAACTCAAGCAGTTTGTGCAACCCAGACAAAGATAGTGAGCAGAAATTTTGAGGGTGAAAGAGTTGTAGACAATTGTGATTTTTTTTGGCCTTCACAACCGAGGATGTTTCTTTACACAATGCCCTTTAGCTCACATGATACTGCATTCGTCTTCTTAAAAGCCCAGGCAACTGAAGGCAATATAGACATGGCCATGTGTGTTTACATTTGTTGATTTTGCATATTGGTTCAACAAATCTGAGCCTTCCTGGGAGAGTTAATATAATTCAAACTCCTTTCCCTTAGCCTGTCTTGATTGTGTAACTTGGTAAAGGAAATATGACTACTAGAAGGATAGGATAATTTATGTTATCAGAAATCTGGTTATTACCAAGACATTCCTGAAATTATACTGTTACTGCCTTTCAATATTAATTTCATCTCCTGCAAGAATGAGCTAAAGAGTTCAAGTGATTCCAAAGCAGATGGTGAAGCTAAGTTCTCAAGAAAATTGCTAGAAGGTGAAATATGCAATTTGACAGCATTCATATATTATATTGTTATAAATACTTCAGACTGTTTAACATTAAACTGTAGGATGTGTTGTGACAGAGTACAGTAGTTTTGAAGACATGACAAATGATTAATGTAGTACTTAGTGGGATAGTTTCTAAGAAATGAATTAGATTTCTTAGATATTGAAGTAGTTTAAGCTCTGTATTAACTATTTCGGTTCACTAGGTAGCATTTATTACATTGAAGAAGTAATAGAATAAGATTCATTATAGTCAGGTGAACAAATTCAAATTCTTGATAAATTAATTTGATTGGGATGGTTTCAAATTACCAAATTAGTAGGTATGTATAATGGACGCAAATTGGGGCAGCTGCCCAACTCATAATAATCTATTAGTAGCTGCTTGTGTGTACCTTAATCATTCTTGATGGAAGACTCTGTTCCCTCATCCCTTTATGAGGTTTGTATGGATCCTAAATAATGTCAATGCCCTGCCAACAGTGATGGGTTTAATGGCAGATACTTGACCTAAACTAGAGTTCTAGTAACTCACCTTCCTAACTAAGGAGGTGGCGTTTAACTAAGGTTAAACTCATTTTGGGTTGCTTAGGCTTTCCCATTTTTAAAACTAAAAGTCCTAAGTCATGGGAACCTTCTAAGTCCCAGCCAAACTGGAGTTGCTGGTCACCCTACATTTAAACTAAGCTTGACAATTAGACTTCTTCCCTGGGAGATTTGGACTGGAAATGAGAGCAGTCTTTAATTTTCTGGTCACAAAACTGAGGATAGAAATCCAGAGCAGTTGGCAGCTCTACTTCTGATTTCAAGACTGAGATCATGAATTTAATCACAGAAAGAAATGAAAACCCAGTATCTGAAGGCATGTGAGTCCCTGATTCCATCTTTCCCTGCCCTTAGTAAAGACAATGTGCTTATGTGAGTCAATGAGCTTTCCACTTTGCCCAAACAATTTTAATTGGGTTTCTGTCTATTGCAACCAAGGAATCCAAATACAGTATTTTTTTGCCACCGGACAAGCTCAGGAGTTACTCTCATTTATTTTTTTAGGTATATTTTTTCAAGTTTTATAAAAATTACAAAATGAAGAGTAGAAAAATTTTTAATTGCCATGAGAATTTATGTTGGGAGGGACATTAGAAGACACGAAGGCTCACGTTGCATATAAGACAGAATTCTTCTCTACAAAATGCCCCCAACAATTCGGTATAATGTACTTTTCTCTTCTGGTTATCAAGCCTACTCTCATCATAACTTATAAAACAATCATAGATCTAGTGCATGATAAAGGACTTGGTACCTAGATGCATATTGCTACTGTTTATTGACTTTCTGTTAATGGATGTATGTATAAAAATGAACTTAGTCCATTACAATGACCCTATTTATCATAATTTTCCATTTAGATATTGGAAGGGAATCTTACACAAGTACAGAATCATCCTATTAAGGATCAAGGGAATATCTTATAACTACAGAATGTCATATATATCGAGTTATAGATCAAATAGAAAATTTTGGCCATTTATATCTCAGAATCTTCCTCTTAGATGTTTAAGAAAATGACTTTACCTTAACATACGATCATGTCGGGTGCATAGTAATCATGTCCAAAATTCCTCTTTAGAAACATAACATCTTCTGTTCTAACTTGTACTTTGCTGCTTTGGAAAAGAACTGTTTATTCACTTAGTCAACAGCATGTTCTAAGTGCCTCCCCTTTGTGTCTAAGTTAGAGGAGTTAGGAGGCGTCAGTTACCTTAGTGTGTATAGGATATGGAAGGTCTATCATCAGGATTTTGCAGTTGCAAATAGTAGAAAATGTTACCCTAATTGGCCTATACTAAAACTGGACGTTTGATAGTTTACTTTATAAAAAAAGTCGACTGGGCTCCAGGGCTTACACACTTGTCATGACCCAGTTGCTCTTTCTCCAGTTATCAACTTTCCTACCCCAGGCAAGTCCTTTCTCAAGCATGCCCCTCACCCATCCCACAGTGGGAAGATGGCGGCCATAGCCTGGCCCTCACATGGTCTTAGATCCAGGAGTAGGTACATAAGGGAAGAGAAAGTGTCTCTCCATTAGCAATCCCAGCTGAATGCTTGGTTTTCTCCTTGGTCCTGATTGGCTGTGTGAATTTCCATCCCCCAAATCAGTTCCTGTGTCTTGGGGGTTGCCTTAGGCCTGGGTCATATTCTCCATCCTGAGGTTAAGGTGAAATCCCCAGAAACAGTGAGAGCAGAGGAGTGGCTGGCAAATAGGGAAGAAATTAATAAATGTCCTTCAATTCCTGCTTTCCTTCCCTCTTGTTTGTAGGGGGTGACGAGACGATGCACTGGAAATATTGCAGATGGACAAAACTGGGAGCAAGAAAGCAGGTAGTGAGCATAAAGTTGGGAGGAAAGACAAATAGAAATTACATTAAGGAAGACTTGGCCATATGCACAAATGGGATACAGATGACTGCCTCTTGAATATGCCTCCTCCCCTACATAAGAAATAGGACATGTGGTGATGGGAATATATTTCAGGCCTGGCCATTAAACATGTCACCAGGAGGGTTCTCTGTTTCATTTTATAATTATTATTATTATTTTTTAACTTCTTGGATGTTTCCTAGTTCTAGATATTTATGAAGAGCCACATGAGAACTCAGGATGTGGACATGTGTGCCCAGAGGCATTGAAATCACCCGGAATTTGCTGAAAACCCTTATCTTAAGCCCTAGCTGCATTAGACTTACTGTTGGGGATGAGTCGTGTCCCCCACAAAAGGTATGTTGAGGTCCCAAACCCCTGATCCTGTGGGTGTGAACCCATTTGCAAATAGGATCCTTGAAGATATTATTCAGTAAGGTGTACCCAAACCAAATGATGGTGGGCCTTAATCCAGCATGGTGAAGCTGGGAGTCAAAAGAAAGGAGAAGATGCTGCCATGTGCACTGCCATGTGACAGAAAAGTCAAGAACCAAGGATCACCAGCAACAAACCCCAGAACACCACAGTTTTTGGAAAGAAAGCATTGCTTTGCTAATACCTCCATTTTTCGGATTTCTCCTAGCCTCCGAACTGTGAGCCAGTAAAATCCTGTTGTTAAGTCAACCCACTGAATGGCAGTTGTTTTCACAGGTAAGAAACTAAAATACCTATTGAATTAGATTCTTGGAAGAGGAGTTTAGAATATTTTTAACAAGTGTCCAGGAGATTCTGAAGAGCAGGAAACACTGAGAATCACAGCTCCTTTGTCTGGAGAGCTCCTCTTCTTTGTGGCCTGGCTTACACCCACTCAGCATTCAAGATCTAGCTCATGGATCACTATCTTTCTGCTTTCAGGACATTTGATTAGCTATCTGCTCTGCAAATCCATGGTGTTTTGGTCACATTTGTATATTTGCACTTTTCATCTTGTATTATACTGATATATTTATCATTTTCCTCACCAGGTGTCAAGGTACTTGTGGGTAGGAATCATATCTTAGAAGCAGTGGATTACATGATAGTGCAAACCAGGAGGAATTCAGAAAAGGCAGGAATGGTGAAGGCTGGGTCTGTCATCTCCAAGGAGGTAATATCTGTATACCAGGGGGTTATTGAGATGGATCATAGGACACAGGCAGAAAATATTAGAAGATATAGTTTTATCTGTTTTTTAATATAAGCTTTTTTTTTCTGTATCTGGGTATGCATGAGGTACATAATAAAGAGTATGATAGTTCATCTGTATAATTAAAAAATATATAAATATAATTGATAAAATATATATATAATATAATTATAAACAAAATCGATTTATATATAAATATAATTTATGAGTAGACATATATTGAAAGTTCAGTTTTCAAAACATTTTAAAGGAATTTAAGCAGAACACTTGAAGACTATTGATTTAGATCAGTGTTTCCAATCTTCTGTAAAAGGACTCCACCTGAATGGAACACATTTCATGATGTGACCCTCTAAGTATGGGTCTGTGGGTATCAATGGAGAGAAACGTTTGAGGAAGTGGTATTTACTGAGGATCCCTACCATGATTTTTGATATTTTCAATTGGATTCTAGTAATTAGAAATGCTGGCCTCATTGTCAACTCCCGAAATTGATTTCAACCCCTGCATTAATGGGCCATGTTTTTCACAGCGTGAAAACTACACATGTTGGGGAGGGTTTAGGACAGCACTTCTCAGTGGAAAGGGGACGAGGTAAGAGAGTGGACATTTGTGGGAGGACAGTGAGAAGACCAGAGTGACTAGCCCAGACAACGCATGTTAGAAATAAAGCTCAGTGAGCCTGGACTCAATCATGTGGAACTTGAAAAGTCAGGGAAAGATATTTTTGGCAAAGTGGAGGCAATAATTCATCAGCACTATTAACTCATGTCAAGTCTTACCTTAGTGAGTGACCTGAAATATTAGCACTAATTCTTGCAGTGCTGAATCTGTTGGTCTAGATTAACTTGGGCTCTGAGCACACGCTGTATGGACATGTGCCTGCCTTTTTCTACCCCTGTCTAAGGGTGAATGTCAGGGATGAATAGGATTCCACCAGACACTCTGGGGTAATGACTGTCCAGAATCATCTTCCACCAAACAGGTTCAAGCCCTTAGATCTTGTCTAGGAGGGCTTGTGGTTTCGGTTTATTTCAGTCCTTGAAGTTTTCTATTCCACCCTGGGAGTGAGTGGCAACGGAATTGTGACAAAATTAGTGTCAAGGCATGACTTATTTCTGCTTCCCTTATCTCCTGTTCCTTGTCTTTCCTTGTGATGGTACTGACAGTGTTGAACTTATCCAAAAGAACAAAGGATAAGAAATCCCCCCACCCATAGTGCTCCAGAAAGACATTTAACTGCAAAGAACCACCTTTCCCATAAGACTTAAGTAAGACTCACAGCTGCCCCCTTGTTCACCTGGGACAAGGCCAGACAGACCCTCCCATCTTCACCTCACCCATAGTCAGCTGCATTGCTTGTCCACACTGATTAATCAGAACAAAATGCTTGTCGGCCAAACTTGGGTTAAGCTTCTTTCCTCCTTCAAAGCCAGGACTTTGCCCACCCTAATGCTGAGCCAGCAGAGGGCCCATCCTTAAGGACTCCTCCTCCAAAATAAGATAAAATAGTCTCTGATCTGCTGTCAGTCACACCACCCTTTCATCCCACTTCCCTGCATTGTTTCTTTCTAGTCTTGCATAAAAGAAAAACTGAAAAAAAACTCTTTCTGCCTAACTTTGGAGATGCTTGCAGACCTTATGATCAGGGCATTTTCCCTATTGCAATAGCCCTCTCCCACTTTTGCAATGGTCCTTTCACCTCATCCAATAACTCCTTCTAATAAAGTCTTTCCTTACTAAGTCTGGATTTGTGTTTTGACTTAATAGCAGAAAATGGTAGAGGAAGAGCAAAGTCCTCAAATGCCACCCACTGGCTTGCTCAACTCAATCACTCTGCATTTGGCTGCCATTTTATTTAATGGAAAATACCTGGGTGCTGGGACTTTTCTCCAGAGGCAGTAATATAAAAATAGCATTCCATTTTGGATTTAAACAGGGCTGTACCTTTTAAGGAGACTTAAAATCATTTTGTAGTAATAATTCTTGCATGGCAAACCATGTGTAATCTTGAGACTTTCCAAAATGAAAGACTCAATGTTTAAAATTGGATGCTATCAATAACTAGACCCTCAAGGCTGGCAAGGGGGTGCACTGAATGGGCTCTTAATATTCTAGTTTTCATTAACCAGCCAGGGTGGCAGAAATTTATTAAATTGCAAATTGGAAACTTTTGGTTAAAAGTGCTGGCTGTGATTCAATTAATATATTCATTTTTAATAGTGGGGCCCCAGGCTATGAAAAGGCACCAAGTCAGAAATGTGTGTTTGAATTTCATCTGGGTCCTAGCTCCTGCTTTTCAAGTATAACCCTGAAACATTATTGGCAAGCTTGGGCAGGGCCCTTCCATTCACTTTTTTTTTTTTTTTTAACATGGGCAGGCACCGGGAATCGAACCCAGGTCCTCGGGCATGGCAGGCAAGCATTCTTACCTGCTGAGCCACCGTGGCCCGCCCCCTTCCATTCACTTTTGATAATTTCTCACAGGAAGGCAGTATGAGTTTGTTCTTTTTGTGGTCTGAAGGATTTTCACCATCCCTAGGATGGAGAGTTTCTTGTTGCTTGACCTTCTGATTAACCTGAGGAGGTATAAAGTGTAGGGTGTATTGATTGGCTTTGACGTTAGAGAAATAAGACAAAGGTGCTTTCTGCTGATGGCTGAAACTAATTATAACACAGGACCACTGGGCATTCAGCTTCTTAATAAGGCAATGCCCTAAAGTCTCTTAGGAAATAAAAATAGAATCTAAGAACAAAGGGATAATAAAACACAGAGAGAAGCTCCTCTATGCCCTTATGCTTGACTTCTGCAAGTTGAGAATTCTGTTGAAAAATTGACTTATTCCTTTATAATTGTCTTCTTTAGGTGACACAGGAACTTGCTAGACGACTATGTTCCCACTGAAGCTGATTTGGAAGTAGAACCCATGTTTCTAAGCATCCCCTCAAAATCTGATTTGACCATACGTTCACAAGAAATGGATATTTGGCTTCAAATTTTCTAGAAAGATGGCAAAGATAATTCACAACACTTGCTGCAGAGCAGAAGCGGAATCAAATTCTCATTGGACAACTTTATTCTTGACACTATTCTTCTTTACATTCTTCTCCCAACACACCCTCTAAATTTCCCCTCTATTTTCTAGACCAGTTTTTACTCTGGCTGGCAGCTTGCATGCACACTCAGCAAAACCTAAGCTGAGCAGCTGAGTGGCAGCCATACGTTCATTACCCCCAAGCACACCCCTTGTGAATTGGTTCATCTCCTTGTTTGACCGAATCTGTGTCCCAAATTTTGACCCTCTTTGTGTTCCCTCCTGGTTGGGTTTCACACTCCAACAGCATGGACTGGGCTTATAAACACAATAGCCTGGTTATTTCCCATGGACTCTTGCCTTTTAGGGTCTGTCTTGCTTCAAAGTTCCCACTTGTTCCCAAAGTTCCCAGTCTCACCAACTGGGTCCCTGTTTTGGTCCCCTGGCCTCCATTTGTGCTACAGTAATATGCCTATTAACCCAAGTCTTCCAAGCCTGATGCTCTGCCTTGCTCTTGGAAGGTCATTCTAGATTCTTAAACATCTCCCTGATAGTTGGAGTCCTGCTACCAATTGCTCTACCTTTCTGATTTGGACTGATTTAAACTTGGATCTACTGATATTGCCTTCTTTAGATCACTTGTGTGGCAGACAGAATAATGGTCCTTGTTCTGGTTTGCAAGCTGCTGGAATGCAATATACCAGAAATGGAATGGCTTTTAAAAAGGGAATTTAACACATTGTTAGTTTACAGTTCTAAGGCTGTGAATTTTCCAAATTAAAACAAGTCTATAGAAATGTCCCATCTAAGGCATCCAGGGAAAGATACTTTAGTTCAAGAAGGCCGATGATGTCCAGCATTTCTCTCTCAGCTGGAAGGGCACATGATCAATATGGTGGCATCTGCTGGCTCTCTCTCCAGGCCTCTTGCTTCATGAAGCTCCCCAGGAGGGGTTTTCCTTCTTCATCTCCAAAGTTCATCTCCAAAGTTTGCTGGCTGGTGGACTCTGTGGTTCTCTTGTCCTTCTGTCTTTGTTCTGCAGATCTCTCCTTGTTCTTAAAAGGAACTTTCTCCAAAATGTCTCCTCTTTTATAGGATTCCAATAAACTAATCAGGACCTACATAGGATGGGTGGAGACATGTTTTCATCTAATCAAGTTTAATGCCCACAATTGATTGAGTCATATCTCCATGGAGATAACCCAATCAAGTTTCCAACCTATAGTACTGAATAGGGATTAGAAGAAACTGCTGCTCTCACAAGATTGATTAGGATAAAAACATGGTTTTTCTAGGGTACATAAATCCCTTCAAATTGGCACAGTCCCCAAAAATGTCCACATCCTAATCCTCAAAATTTGGGGAAATGTTAGGTTACATGGCAAAGGGGAATTATTGTTGCTAATCAACAGATAGGGAGATTATCCTGGATTATCTGGGTACATCCAGTGTAATCATAAGTATCCTTAAAAGTGGAAGAGGAAGGCAGAACAGGATAGTGGAATGACGTGATAGGAGAAGGACTAAACCTGCCATCGTTTCTGGGTTTTGAAATGGAGGAAGAGGTCATAAACCAAGGAATGCAGATAGCCTCTTGAAGCTAGAAAAGTCAAGGATATGGATTCTCTTCTAATACTTCCAGAAGGGGACATAGCCCTGCTGACACCCTGTATTAGCCCAGTGAGCCATTTGTCCCCCAGAACTGTAAGATAATACATTTGTGTTGTTTTAAGCCACCAAGTTTGTAGTAATTTGTCATTGCACCCATAGGAAACCGCTACACTTGTCTTCATCCACCAGTCCCATTACTCAGCATGTTCTGGACCTTCTCACATCTACCACCTGCTTAGATCACTACCTTCTACTTACGGCTATGCTCACATTTACTGAGCACTCAACCAAAGTCCCTGCCACATTCAGGTACTTTGCCTGAGCTAGCTCACAATCTCATTTAACCTGCTTTGGGCTGATACTATGCTTCCCCTTGATGTGGGCTGGCCTGAGCTAATCTCAGTAAGCATGGATAGGCCCTGGTGTTTCAAGATGGGTAACAATGGGGAGCACATACCATCCCTCCTTCAGTCCTCAGGCCCTGCCTGGGCTTGCAGGAAGTCTCTGGCTAGGGCTGTGCAGTAGAAGGACTTGCATCGTCATAGGCAGCTCAGTACAGGCACCTGTTCAGGTGTGTCTTGATCTACTGATTGATGAGCTTGAGGCTTCCATTCCAAGGCATTTTTTCAGATGTTACTTTCAGGGGTTGAGTATAATTACTTATTACCAAATACATGTGGATGAAATCTGCTAAACTCTGTAATTCCAGCTAAATTCGGGTTAACTATAGATGGGAAACTTAGGGCTCCTGAGTGTCTTGGGATCACCTAATCTACAGTCAGTTTCAATGGAATTGTTTCAAATATGTTGCCATTTCTCAACTCCTTAATGTTTCTCAGAAGTTTCTCCATGTGACATATTTGGGCAAGCCAAGTTATAAGCACCCAAACCTGGACCATAGTCATGTTCTGCCTAGAAGGCAAAAAAAAAAAAAGGGCCTCCTATTCCAGGCAACTAAGTTTAGCATAACCCCTATTGTGTTAACCATGCCCCATCCCATGGTGCATGCCTGATAAGTCCCTAAACCTAGTCAACAAGGCCATGGGTGCTGTGTTTCTGCTGTACCTAAGCAATCACCTCAGGCTTCTTTTGGGGGAGCACACTGCCTTTATACTTCCAGGGCCAGGTGTATAGAGAAGTCAACAATCCTTTTAGGGCATTAGTCAGCAATGCCCTCTATTTAGGGACTTTTAACCTGTTTGCTTTTTAAGGCTTGTCCTAAATTGTAAGAACATTCCCTTAACTCAACACAAAATTCTGTTGCTACAACGTACACTCCTTTATTCTAGCTCAGTGGGAGCTAATATTTGCTGAAGTTTCTTCTTGTTATTTTTAGTGTACTTATTCATTCATCAGTTCACTCATTTATTCATCCTCTTAGTTGAACCTCATAGAACATGTATGTGTGACAGGCTGTGCCCTGGGAGTTAGGGATGCCAAGGTGGATCAGGACAAGGACACTTGTGCTAGAGTTGCTTATAACCTAGTGGGGAGCTAGACAAAGAAGCTCTTCTAATACCTAATAATAATAGTGTAGGCTAATGTTCTAGATAAGGAAGGGACTTACGTATAGGAGGTAAACATTGATATTGCTGCTGCAGTTGTCTTGCCCTTACCCCCAGGAATCAGCAATTAAGAGGTTAAACCTGGGTATGGTGGTTGTCTTCAGGACCCTGCTCCAGAGCTCTGGCCAGTATTGCTTAATTGGTGCTTAGATGCTTAATTCTTTGAGTATCATCCTGGTTATGTTTGGTATCCCTAGTAGAGTAGGATGATTATTAGGGCAGGTGACAACTGTTGGCATATTAATGGATGAGTAGATAGATGGTAGCTTGGTGAAAATGATGTAGAGAGTGGGAGGTAAATACAGCTGTCCCAGACTCAAGGGAAAGTCCAAGCAAATGCACAGAGGTGGGAAACACCATGGCACATGCAGAGAACTGCTGCGGTAGGGCAGGGGTGTCCAAGGGACAGTGGAAAACTGGAGTGGAATGAGATGGGGCTGGAGGAATGTGTGGGAACAGGTAATGGAGGGTCGGGCCTCACCTTCAGGCTTTTGGAGTCTTAGCAATGGCGCATGACTTTTTCTTTTATGTTTTATTTCTGGTATCCACATGAGGGTGGATTTCAGAAAGACAAAATCTAAGCAAGGAGACCAGTGCTGAGGCTATGATGATGGTGAGACTCCAGACAAGGATGGTGAGGGCTTCAGTGTGGATGGAAGCAGACTGGTTGGAGAGGAAGGCAAATTTGGGGAATATTTTGGAGAAAAAATCAGCAGGGTTTGGTATTGGGAATGGGAGGTGAAAGAGACTGCAGGAGTCTAACTGCACTACTGCTAGGTTTTAGATGGCTGGGGGCAGACCATCTAAACAAAACAGAAAACATCAGTGAGGACGGAGTTTGGGACAAGGTGATGAGTTCAGTTTTGGGGTGTGTAGACTCTGAAATACCTGTGGAATATCCAGGTGGAGATGTGCAGAATGTGTATGAGATGGAACTCAGGATAGAAGTTTTGGCATCATTGTATATGGTTGGTAGATGAAAGTGGATAAGACTATTCAGTGAGCGTGTATACACCAGAAAAGTAGTTGACTGAAGATGTACCCTTGAGGAATACCACAATTAAGTAGATGTGGACCAGGCAGAGTACATTAAGAAGACTTAAAAGGAGTGGTTAAAGAGGTAAGCAGAGAACCATAAGCTGGTCCAGCTACTGGGAAAAGGGAGTAGAGAATTTCGGAGGAGCTCTCCAGTGTCAAGTGCAGCAGAGAGACCAGGATAACTGCTTGATTCTAAGGCGTCCATGCTATCAGGCTTTTGTGGACTTGAAATAAGGAGAGCCCTGTCATTTCCCCTGCCATGGCTGATGTGATAGTGTGCTTATTTCAGCAATGACAATTATTATAATGGACAACACAGTGGACATGACTAGATGTGACTGGGCTGTGAATAAGATACTCTGAATTCTGGCTGTGGCATGTGAATTTCAAGATAATTTCTCCATTTGGTAGGGCAATACCCTGAATTGATCTAATTTTCCCTTGCAAACTTCTTTCCGCTCTAGTGCTCCTAATTATCACAATGATAATGTTGTTTGAGGGTAAAAACGGACTGAAAACAAAATTGCAAGAAATTAGGTTAAAAGGATGTGCCGTTTAAGGCAGAAAAGTGGGGACACAATTTCGTGTCATTGTCTGAGATAAATCATTGGGCTGCACAAATCACCGATCTGGCTGTGATGATGTCTGGTGTAAATGTCCAAGGCAGCAGTTTAGTGTGATCTGGGTTGATTGGTCATGGTTTGTTCTTCCAGTCCCAAATTAATTGGCAAAGTCTCAAATGCTTTTGTATGTTCAACTGTCTTAAAATTTTATTTCCATAATCTTATAGTTCATGGTACTCTTTCTTTCCCAATTCTAGAGGCAGATTTCTAAAACAGGATTTCTAAATCCTATTAACTCTGAGAAGTGGCTCCAAATGTCAAAGTCACCCTGAAAACCTTTTTGGTTGGCTTCAGGGCTGAGTTTGACTTACCTGGAACTTCATTGAGAAGATGAAGTGTATTTATTGGGATACTCTCCATTTTGCTGCAGTAAGAAACGTTTCCAGTATCTCCAAGACATGAGTTGATTTCTCACTAATTCCTCATAACCAATACCATGGGGTGATGGCTGTCCCCACACCATCCCAAGAGACCTAGGCTGACAGAGGCTCCCCCATCTTTTTAAGTAGCCACACATGGCTTTTTAAGTAGCCATAGCAATGGAAGAGAGACTGGGCACTTTGCTGCCTCAGGTCAACCCATTGACCAGAAATTCGTCCATAGCCTTACCCAAATGTAAGGAGGTTGAGAAGGGCAATATTTCATTGGTCAGGATGGGAGGGGGATAGGCTAGTCATGTCTACAAGAGACCGATCTGGGCGCTTCAGCATCTCATAGTGTTTACAGAACCGTCACCCAATGACAGGAATATCGATCTCAACAGCGTCGGTGGTTTGCCAAAATCCTGCCTGGGAACTATTTTAGATAATACAGTAAATGTTTCATAGCCACGTTTGGAATAGCAAATGAGCTCATGCCTCCTACTCTGGAAACTTTCTCTAGAGATGCCTTTAATTTTAATTTTTTTTTTTTAATTGAGGGACCCTATATTCTGAACTAGCTGATTGGGTAAGGAGTGGCAACCCCATTGGCTGATCATTAACCAATCATATTCTTTTTCTCATAATTGTGAGAGGATGGCACAGAGGCTGTGATTGGGTGGTTCAAATGTTCAGGAGTCTCCAGGTGCTGTAACGGGACAATGTCTGCAGCCCCTGCGGTAGAGGTGACCTTCAGGTGGGGACTGCTCCTACACACCCCCAAAATACAAGAAATGAGACTCGCAATTCTCCCAATTTTATTTCTCTCTCATGGCAGCCATTTGCAGAATACAGCTAACAGGGGGTTCCAAGATTCTTGTTCTTAGAACACACATCAGAAACCAGAAATCTGGAAGCTTCCTCCCAGATCCATGTCCTGACCACCAAAATGATCATGCTTAATGACTTGCGCGTGCTTTCTCAGTCAGGTAGCACCCACGGGGCGCCATGAGTTGCATTTCTCCTCTTCTCTGGGTTTTGAGTGGCGGCGGGTGGGTGGATTGGACGCGGGGAGCCAGCAGGGCTCTTTGCGAACCCAGGCAAGGGAAGAGACGCAGCGACCTGGACTTACAATGACCTGGATGATGACCTGGGGCAGATGCCGTGCACAGGGTTTTAGCCATTCTCCCTTTCTGGGCCGGCCCAAAGAAGTGCTTCCCCCGTGGCATGTACCCACTTTCCGCAGCCCTGGGTGGAGGATGCTGGTATTAAGATTTGAGGGGTTGGAGCATCTTCATGCCCCACATAATAGAACTAAAGTTCATATAGGGCTGAGAGGCATCCAGGAGCACTGAGATGAGGAAGAAAAGATGCCTGTCTGCAGTAAGGAGCTGGAGAAAGGAGCATGCATGGAGTGGAAGGCTGAGAAAGAGAGGGGGAAAATAAGCTCCTTTGGTCCTCAGTCGTGTTCTGGTGCCAACTTGTGGTTCCAGAAAATTGCTGCACCTCCTATCTGTGAACACTCTTGAATGACCTGTAACTAGGAAGAAATAGGCAGGAAATACGTTCTTGCAACCAGAATTATACCTCCACCATGGAGTAGCACACTCATTTATTCATTTATTCATCCCACAGGGGTTTGCTACACCCTGGGCTGAAAGGCAGATAAGAGATGGCCATTGCCCTGGAGGAACCTATCACTGTGTACTGGGAAAAGTGTCCAAAAAACAGGTCATTACAGTCCAATGGGGGAATCGAATGGTCTCAGCAAATGCAAGAGTCTTTGGTGATGGAAGCTTTCGGTGGCATCTGGGGATGAGTAGGAGCTCATAGTTGGGGGAGGCTTGCAGGGAGGGGAATAAGTGTTCCAGCAAAAGAGACGCTCTTGTGGTCATTCTGAGCTCTGTGGCTGACAGTCTCCACTGCAGCAAGGTCTTGCTCCATTACCTACAATTCCCATTAACATAACAAAGGTCAGTTTTCACCCTGATGCCTGGTGACCACTCACTCCTGGCCTTATTATTAACCATTTTTCAATTAAATACATTCTCCAGATCATACCTGATGGCCATACCATTTAGGACCTTTCAAAGCCATTAGCGATGAATTACTAAACATTTCTTTCAAAAGGCTGCGTTTTAGAAGGACTCTGTAAAGAACACAAATGTAAGTGGTTTTCCCACGCTAAAATTATGGCACACTCCTTCCATCTGTGTGTGCTGGAAATGTGCTTCAGATATTGCCACATGCTTAGACTCAATTAGTGTAGGGTTGGTCAGATGTTTTTTTTTTTTCCCAATAAAATACTCATATTTGCTCCAAATTTCTTGCTTTTCCTTGGGCCAAAATGCCACAAATTCTTCCAACCAAAGATTTTCATTGCCTTAGTCTCAGGCCCTCGAAGACTTTCTTTGTTGCCAGTCCATTCAGTGGTACTGACAATTATAAACAGCCAAATTGTTGATGGCAGTTGACAATACCTCTCCAAGGACCCACAAAAGGATGTACTGGAGCCGGGTCCCAAACCCAGTTCTCCAGCTTCCTCCTTGGTCATCTTTCAATTATTTCTTCTTGTTCTCTTGATTTCTTCATTAATAGAAAAGACCTGAGTTTTTTTTTTTTAAAAGAAAGTATTTTTTTTAACAGAAAGAATCTATTAGTGAGAATTAAGTTTGTATTAATTGTGATGCTGGTTCACCAAAATATTTTGCTTTTCTTAAAAATCAATGATTATTCAGGCCACCCAAACCATTTATGGTGGAAACTTGTAGCCTTTCTTCAATAGCTTATGTGACACTGGGGAGCTGCGTGATAGTCTGAGCTTCAGTTTTCTCACTTGTGCAACTGGGTGATTAAACTTCATTATTTAAGAGGTTACTTTCCACTCCAAAAGTCTATGATTCTTGACAGTGTGGGAGAGGGGATTGAGGGGCTCACACAGCTACTAAAAAGCAGACCCCTAACCTCAGAACTGTAAGTCCAGGGTCCTCTCAACTTCCTGAAGTATTAAATAGTTTAACTTTATGTGTAAATGCCTCTCTAAGGCACTGTTTTCATTGTTATTCAAAACACAACTAAAATCAATGTTTGTCAGGTACAAAGGGCAAATGAGAAAAATGATTTTCTCAAAGTCCCTGGACTATCAGTACAAGTTCTGGCTGAGCTATATTTAGAATACTCACAGGTTCCAGTTGCCACCTGGATGTCTCTTTTGCTGTCATTTTTTTTAAGTTTCATTTTTTTATGGCAACCTTCATATTCACGGTAGATAAGTTTCTAATATTTTAATCTTACCGCACAACAATTTAAATGAGCCTGTTTGCTAACCTTTATGTTAACCCACTTATTCCTGGTAAGGAAGCCAAAATGTCTTTGTTGGGAATTCTGAGTAAATGAACAGCTCAATTATTCAGAATTTGCTATTGTTAGAGTCAGCAGGTGAAGGGGGTGGGGTGGAAGTGGAGGTGGGGACAGAACCTGGTGGAGTTGGAGATTGCTGGCTGGAAGGGGTCAGGAGAAATTGGAGGAGGGCTGGGCAGGTAATTAGGAGCACAAAGAGGAATCTGAATCTGACTCTAAAAATTTGGATTTCTTTAAACACAAAGCCATAACAATTTGGGGTTTGTGACTGAGGAGTGGGATGAAGATAAAGTTCAATTGTATTTACTTTTACAACCAGAGCATAGACTCAAAATGTAAAGGAGATTGCAGGGGTGAAGTGTGACCCTGTGTTTAGAGGCCCCCTGCTCTGGTCACCTTCCAGCCAGGTTCCTTCTTAGGGGAGGAGTCTGAGAGCAAAAAGGTAGTACTCACCTTAAGCCCCTATTCCACTTTCTAGACCTCTTTCTGGGTATACTACCAACAAGGCCCTGGAATTCCCTGCCCAAATAGTCTCAATCCCACTTGCAAGGCCTGAGCAGATGTTTGCCTTGGATTCATCCTTTGGGGGGTGCCCTTCCCACTGGCACAGGCCCAAGATGTGACTGCGGTTTGATTGTTATGGAATTAAGGGGTGGCTGGAGCTTGGATGTCAGCACAGGGGTGTTACAAACAAAAGCTGTGGATTCTTTCGCCTGACACACTTAATAACCAGTTCCTAAGGCAGCAGGTTTCAAAGAGAGAAAGGTTTTTTATTAGGTGCGTAGTAGGAGAGAAGATGGCCTAGTGGTCCAAAATCTGTCTCCCCGAACTGCAGCGATTCTGGTAGTTTTATTAGAGAAAAAGATGGGCAGGGTTTAGGACAATGAGCACAGTGGCACCAGATGATGTATTAGAGGTGATCTAATCACTGAGCATGCGCAGATTGATTACATACTTAGTCACAGACTGTATGTACGAAAATGGCACAATAAAGTACAGTTGACTTGTGGTTAAAGTCTAAGCTGCTGCGCATGTCAGGAGGGCTGACTTTGATTATCGAGATAATTTTGGACTTGGGTTGTGTTAGTTCTGGGTTGACTGAAGACCCTTCATTAATAAACATTAGAGGCTGTCTTTAGTGGTTATAAGACTCTAAAGTTGAAAAACTGGATATCTGGGTACTAATGAAAGCTAGTCACAAGGTTTTTACAATCACAGGGCAGAGGATAAAGGCTATACAATCATTATCAGAGATCAAGGTAACTGGATTACAGTTTAGATATTTCAGGTATTTCACTTTATCTACTTCAATATACCTGAAAGTCAAAAGGAATATCTATATTATGATTCAGCAATCAAAATCATCCCTTAAATCCTGATTTCTCAGTTACAAGGGTGTAAACAAACAGGCACTAGGCACATCAGGAATATTGAGAAATTAAAGAATTTTTAAACTTGAACTTGGCCTTCCAAGTCATTCAGAAGTATATTTGACAAAGTAGGAGAATAGAAGTTAACTTAATTAAAAGTGTGTTAGCTTGATGAATAACTTGTTCATCTTTAGACAAAAAGTACATGGCCCTCCTTGGACTTTAGCCCAGGACCCTGCGAATGAGAGGGGTGGGCCTGAGATTTAACCTACTTAAAAGGGTAAAACATCATCAATTCACTCTTTCACTTTCTAAATACCTGTTTTTGTGCAAATAATTGATGTGTTAAATGCCCGGGTTGTCAGCTATTCGCTAAATTTGACTCTTGAAGCTCTATCAATGCATATTTTATCAGTCTGTATAGTTTCTACCCAGCCTTGAAAGTAAATAACCCAGATGTGATAGATTCTCTTGGGCATCCTCTGTCTTTCCCTTGCCCCGCCTGTGAGATCCTGCAGAAATTAGTACTTTTTACACCAGGCCAGCTTCTCTATCAGCCCCTGCTTCCCAGCCCCCTACAAAAAATTCCAATGCCACCATAAGGTCATGGGACTTTTCCTAAAATTTTAGGAAGGGGAATAAAGATAACAGCTGGCCCTGACAATGGATTAGGCCTTGTTCTAAATACTTGTATTTCAGGACCAGCTAAAGAATTTGCAGAGCCCAGGGCAAAATGAAATTACTGGGTCCCTTGTTCAAAAACTATTAATTTCAAGATGATGATAGCAAAGCATCAAACCAAGTGTGGGGCCCTTTGACCGTGGGTTTTAATATTATTACATTAATCCTCGTGGCAACATTCTGAGGTATTACTCTCCCCCCTTTACAAATGGGAATGCTGAGGTACAGAAAGGATAAGTGATGAGTGCAAGGTCACAGTGTTAAAACATGGCACAGTTGAGATTTTTATCCATGTATTCTTGTTTCCAACAGGGACTCTACAGCAAATTTTAATACACCCCCTCCGTTAGATATCTGGATTCTCTCTCCACAGTTTTTCTCTTCTGTTATTGCTAGTTGCACCTATCTTCTCAGCCCCTAAAAACCAACAATAAATTGACTCCCACCCCAAGTAATTTACTGACTGCCTATTCCACTGTAATTTAAACATGCTCTCTAGGGAGTCTCCTCCCATCACATACACATGCAAACCAAGAGGCTTAATAAGGTTTTAAGCCAACAAAAATCAATCTTGTCCTAGGAGAGATTTTACTGCTAAGAAAATCAGATTTTCCCCATATTGTTATAGCAACAAAATTACATTTCCTTTAAAACATTCCACTTTTTTTTTTGCCCATTTATTCACTTTTAGAATTCTCTGCTTCAGTTAGCCTGAATGTGTGAGTTTTTACTCTAGATTGTTCCAGGTTCCAAGGAATCTCAATAAACAAGAGTCTATTCTAATCTGTTTTGATTCACTTGATGCTTTGACATAGTCAATGCACAATGAAGGGATTCACTGTGCAGAAATTCCTTTGCCTGTTAATGAAAATGTACTTCCTTTCCTATGAGCTTTGCCAATGAATCTTAACGCCAAGAAGCATTGTTGGGTGAATGAAAAAATGTGGTACTTCATCCTTTGGGAGGGTGCCTCAGTAACACTCTCCAAAAGTACTTGAAACTAAGCCATATTATTAATAGAACAAATAATTGGTTAATTTTGCAACATTCCTATCAGAAAACTACTATGATGGATATATTTTCTTTTTAATGAAGTTGGAATTTTTTGGTAAGTGATTGATTAGATATTTGACTTGACTACTTGAGGTTCCTTTCCCATGACTAATTATAGAATAATAAGAGCAGCTCTTATCTCTCCAGATCTTCCTTCCCATATCTCCCAATTCCCTTGCTAAAGAGAATCTATAAATTGGTTTGAAAGTCAGAGGGATGGAACAGAAAGAGAAAGGGAATCTTCTAGGGAAAGTTTAAAATTAGGTAGTTCTGAATAGTAAAAAACAGCTACATTTCAAGAAGGTGTCAAATGTCCTGAACAAATCATTTTATGTTCATTAAACAGTATGCTGTAATTTCTTTTCTAAATTGAATGGGCTACAGTGAAAAATGGTATTTGGCCCACCCTAAACAATAACATCTCTGAAGACCTTTACTGTGAATTGAGAATTTTAAATTAGATAAAAAAAATAACAATGCATGACATTGCTTAGCAACCACTATATGTGTTAGTAAGAGAGACTCCCGATGGATAAGTGTTGGGCCATTCTCAGAGAACAAATAAATTAATTACCTGGGACAAAACTGAACGAGTGTCTGAAACTGAACCTGTGCCCATATCAGTTTGTTCAAATAATTGTGCCAAGGACAGAGATTTTCATGATGATGAGGGTCCATGGTTTGAGTTGCAGTTTTTGAATTGGTTACACTCTGGATGGCTGGGAGAAGTGGCTTTGGTTTAGGAGGGTGATGAAATGACTGGGAGGTCAGGAACTGGGCAGTCTTCCTGCTGCAGGTGGGCTGGCTATGGGATCACCTTAGCCAACTCTTTGGGCTTCTCAGTTGCCAGGTGCTTCTTGTGAATGAGTGTTGCTTTCCAAGAGCAGAGGTGGGTTTTGGCCCTAGTTTTCTGCCTCTACAACCTCACTGCGTTGGCAACCTCATTACATTGACAATGCAAGCATGTCTCAGAATGAATACTACCACCCAAACACACTTTGTTTAGCAAGGAAGCACAAAACACCATGCAACCATCCTTGCACATTCAGGGTACTCTTAGTTCTCTGTCCTTTGCTTGTTTGAAAGTTCTATCCCTCAACTGAGTCCTTAGCAATTTAGTGGAACCCAGGACTTACCAGTACCTTAGCCCTGGTGTTAGGTTGGAACCCAGGACTTACTGGCACCTTAGCCCTGGTGTTAGGTTGCTTCCTAGACTTGTACCCTGCTCATGCATGGGTGGAGGTGTCTGGATAATATTCCAGCTCACTCACATACCTTAAATACTGCTAACTTCACCAGTAAAAAAAAAAATTTCTATCATCTTTTTTCCTTGTTAACAACCCCTCTGGCACAGAGTCAGTGTGTACTAGTTGAAGGAGATGGATTGTGGGTTTCTGAAAAGGATCTTTCAGAAACAAAAGAACTGCCCCTGGAGTGTGGACTCCTGCTTGGGGTATTTACAATATTGACTAAACACTCCTAGCCTGTAGATTATAACTGGTTTACATGAACTTGTGTATTTTAGCCAATCTAAAATGCCATCAAGTCAAAACGGATAATTATTTTATATAATGCAATATATAAGAAAAAAAATGCTGCCACTAAAATGATGTAATGTTCTCTTATCACTTAAAGATGTTATTTTACACTTATTGAAAAGGTTTTTTTAGATTAGATTTAAGCTTTTCACCATATGGTGAGTATGTTCATATATTAAAGAAGAAAAATATAAGTGAAAAATTGGTTATAGTTTTCCTAAAACTCTTCACATCCAAAATCTGACTTTTCTAAATCCTGATTAAAAATGTCAGTTTTTTTTTCATCCAGTATGTTAATTGTGCCACTGACATTGACATTGCACCATTTCTTAAACTACCTAAAAGCCATTTGTCTGGGCTCTTATCTGGCTCTGTAATTACATAGATCCAGCAGGAGAGCTTCTAGGTTATGTGGGGGACTGAAGTTTATGCATTTTGAGAAGAGGGAGGGGGCTTTCAGAAAAAACACAAAGCAGCAAATACAAAATTAGGTTACAATAGTGAAGATTCACTCAGAATGATAAAAACTCATATTACTAAAACACTACAAATTTGCAAATTCAAATTTTGCAGCCCAAAGCTGTCAAATACCACAAAATTACAGAATCTAGAAAAATATCATAAACACTTTCATTAATTAAATACTTGTCCCACAAAAAGCTTTTTATCCTACATGTTTGACTTGATTGTTTTGAGCTATGTAATTGTTATCAAATTAACTTATACTGTATACATTGAGTTATTGTTCAATATGAGAAACACTTTTGTCATTAGAACACTTGCTTCTCCAGACCATTCCACCGCATCAATTCAATTTTGCATGCCAGCTCATCTGGTGTTGCCAGATTTCATTAGGGCAAGATGCTATATTTACATGAACAAACAACTTCAAGCGTTGGAACCTTACTCAGTTGTTTGTAGAACTCGCTGTTTGAGGTACTGCTACCTGTTTGTCCTTTAGAAACATAGAAGTTCGAATATATTCTATGTTATGTGATTTTCAAAGGTATGGTTTGCTTATAGATGTAAATATTTCCTTTCTGTGTTTCTTGACAGATGAGCACCTCCAGTTGGAATCGAATTGTTGAAGACCGAATCCTTGGCTGACAATTTTAGAGTTTGGATGTCAGGGAGATGTTCACACAGACTAGGTCTTGGCTCTGTGCATTTCCAATCTTGCTTTTCCTCCAAAGTGTTTGAAGTGTTGGGGGCCTTAGAGAATGTTTGTATTGGAGCTCTGGGGCCCTGTACCTTTTGTCACGATGCTTGGCCACCCAGTGCGTGATTGGAAAGTCTTAGAAGTACACCTACACTGAGGTGGCCAGCAATAGCTTAGCTGAACTTCAGCTGACCTCATCGCACCTGAACCACTAAATCAAACCATGTTTTTCCTATTCAACTTCCCCTTAGCCAGGTCTCTAAAATGCCTGAAGCTGTTCTACTATTATCTAGTAAGAGGAAGGAAGAGTGATGGGGCAAATCTGAGTAGAAGAATGTAGTGGTTGTTATGGGTTGAATTGTATCCCTCAAAAGGTACATTGACAGCTGTGCTCCTTTCAATCTATGCAGCTTAGAAAAACCAGGTTTAAATCCTGATCCAATCTTGTAAGAGCAGCCATTTCTTTTAACCTGATTCAATATTTTGGAATATTTTGGAAAATTTTTATTAGATTATCTCCATGGAGATGTGCCATGCCCAATTGTGGGTATGACCTTTTGATTAGATGGAGATGTGACTTCACCCATTCCAGGTGGGTCTTAATTAGTTTACTGGAGTCCTTTAAAAGAGGAAACCTTTTTGGGAGAGTTCAGAGTAGAGCCGATGTAGATGCTTGGAGGACCGTTGTTTCGGAGCTGACAGAGGTACATGTTTGGAGATGTTTGGAGTTCCAACAAAGAGAGCAGTTACTTAGACACAGGCTGAGCCCAGAAGATGTTGCCCTGTGGCTTCTCGTGAAATGCTGAGCAAGCCAGAACCCAGAGTTGTGTCCAGAGGAACTAAGTGAAGGCCTACAGATGCTTAGAGAGGAAACCACTGGCATCAGAAGCTGGAGACTGGCAACAGAACTGGGGACAAGGACCAGGAGATGCCAGTCACATGCCTTCCCAGCCAACAGAGGTGTTCTGGATGGCATTAGCCTTTCTCGAATGACGGTAACCTCTTGTTGACACCTTAACTTGGACATTTTTATAGACTTAGAACTGTAAACTTGAAATTTATTAAATTCCCTTTTTAAAAACCATTCCATTTCTGATATATTTCATTCTGGCAGCTTAACAAACTATTACAATGACCTGACTCCCCCCACCCCCATTCCTCAAAATGTGACCATATTTGGAAACACAGTCATTGCAGATTGAAATAGTTACAATGAGGCCATTTTGGAGGAGGGTGGGCTCTAATCCAATATGACTGGTACCCTTATAAAAGGGGAGATAAAACAGACAGACAGTAGGCAGAAGTCCATGTGAAGACAGAGGGAGAGCTTGGAGTGACACATCCCAAGCCAAGGAGCACCAAGGATGCTGGCAAACACCAGATGCTAGGAAGGGCCAGGAAGGAGCTTCCCTTACAGGTTTCAGGGGGAGCACGGCTCTGCCAATGCCTTAGTCTCAGACCTCTGGCCTCCAAAACTGTGAGAGAATAACTTTCTGTTGTTTGAAGCCAGCCACTTTGGGGTACTTTATTCTAGCAGCCCCAGGACCCTCAGATGGTGGTCTTCACCAATATTGGTTAACTGTCTTTCTTTTGCAAATTTGACTCAGGTCACAGCATTGAACCAACTAGTCATTGCTTAGGGTCTCATGCAAGGGAGAGCCCCTGAGGCTAGTTTTACCAGTTTCATGAAAAATCCATCTCTGAGAACTATCTTATTTTTGACCTGGACATTGGGAATGGTACAAAATAAATTTCACTAGTCTCCAACTCCTCCCCACAACCATCTGTCTGCTGGGGGTCAAGAAGCACACTAGTCGGTCTATAAGGTTATCTTCCAAGTTGCTAACATCTCCTTTACAGCTTTTCTTAAAATTTTTTTTTGAGGTAATTGTAGATTCACTTGTGGTTATAAGAAATAATGTAGAAAGGTTTGATGCACCCTTAACCCAGTTTTACATAGTTTATGTTTTATAAAACTATGTTACATATCACAACCTAGATATTGACTGTGCTGATTTGAAAATATTATGTACCCCAGAAAAGCCATATATTAATCCTGATTCAATCTTGTGGAGACAGCCATTTCTTTTAATCCTAATTCAATTCTGTAGGGCAGAAACTTTTGATTAGATTATCTTCATGGATACGTGACATGTCCAATTATGGGTGTAACATGTGATTAGATGGAGATGCAACTCTGCCCACTTAGGTGGTTCTTGATTAGTTTACTGGAATCCTTTAAAAGAGGAAATATTTTGGAGAGAGGCAGAAATGATAGGTATCTCAGAAACAGAGCCGACAGAAACTTCAGAGCAGAGCTGACAGAGATGCCAATATTTGAGGAACAGAAACACAGATGTTTGGAGATGCTTGAAGCCCAACAGACATAACTATGAGATGTTAAGCAAGCCAGAACCTGAAGAGAGCCAAGGGAAGCCAGGAGATGAAAGCCAGCCCCACAGAAGCAGAGTGAGGAACCCCCACAGGAACAGAGGCTAAAAGCAACAGAGCCCAGGAACAAGGGACCAGCAGATGCCAGCCACATGACTACCCAACTGTCAGAAGTGTTCCTGACCCATTGGCCTTCCTTGAGTGAAGGTATCTTTCCCTGGATGCTTTAGTTTGCACATTTCCATAGGCTTAGAACTGTAAAAGTGGCTTTCAAACTAAAACATTGACACTGATGCAGCTAACACATAGAACTGTCTGTCATCACAAGAAGCCCTCCTGTTGCTCTTTTATAGCCACACAAGCTTGCATCCTGCCCTCACTACTCCCCACTGACACATGCTCAGCGGCCACCTCCCAACCCTTGCCTACTCACACCCAACCTCCTTTTCTACTGTGAGCAAATGTTTTACTCTGTTCCCTTCTGCCACTCAGGGGAGATATGAGGTCTACAAGAAGGCTTGACCATACCTAAACCCTGACACCTGGAACAAGCAGCTCCAGATGCTTCTCAGGGCAGGAATTCTCAGTGGCAGGGCTCCTGTCCCCTGAGTTATAAATACTCTACCCTTGGGCAGCACAGATTTTCTCTCCCCTCTGAAGCAAAGTGGGGTATATGGAGCTGCCACTCACCGACCCTGACCCGAGCATTGGCCTCCATGGGAGATGGACTGCAGTGGGTCTCTTCTCCTACTCTTTTGGACCCTTTGTACTCTACAGATAATAAAGTGGTCATTTGTTAAATGTCTTTGTTGTGCCTGAGTCTGTGTTCCTACAATTCACCAAACTGTACCACACCTAGCCATTCCTTAATCCCTGGTAACCACTATTCTATTGTCCATTTCCATAGTTTTATCATTTTGAGAATGTGATATAAATGGAATCATATGATATGAAACCTTTTGAAGTTGACTTTTTTTTTTAACTTACCATAACTCTGTGGAGAGTCATCCAAGAGGTCAGCCTTCATCTTCCCACCTCTCAGAGTCTTCTTATCTGTGTTTTATATATAATGTCCAGGCTCTTCAGTTGCACCTAGTGGGAAGAATAGAGAAAAGCACATCTACTGCATCTTTTTGGAAGCAGAAGTTCACCCTGTAGGTACTTCTGAGGTTTACCCAAATATAGGTGCTGGCTATTATGTAAGGACAGCTGCCTGGCCAAAGTTAGAGAAGGTAAATGTGAAAAACATGTATGTATATCTTACAATGAAATAGATTATGCTATGTAATCTATGATGAAGTGTTACTGTAAGTTATAAGTTATCCCTCAGGGTAATTTCTCAATTATCCACACTTTATGATTCACTGCATTCTGTCCTCTTCATGTTTCCAGCCTGTAGATGTTAAAATCATAAACACATTAAGCTCTGCTAACATTTAACAAATCAGGTGCAGTTGGTGTCTCATTTTGGGTTTCCCAGACACAGACCCTGCGAAGCAGTCAAACATGCCAGACGCTTATTAGGGAATCTCCTGGACACCTGCCTCTGTGGGAGGGAGGGACAGGAAGCAGAGTTGGGCAGAAGAAAAGGATAAGCAACGCTGTGGCTTGATAACAGCTTTGGTTGATGCCCTGGCATGCTCTGGAGCTAGCTTTGGAACTCTCCTGGGCAGGACAGAGATGGCTAGGCAATTTGCAGCCCTTTACAGATAATGTCACTGGGGATGGATGGGCTGTCCCGGGAGGGGCGTGCATTTGTACAGACAGCTCTCTACAGCTGAGGCATCTTGAGGGATTAACCACTGAGGACCACCCAGGAGCTGGGCAAAGTCCTCCGGCAAAGGGAGCTTGGGGTGGGACCTTGCAGTGTCTGCCAGAGAGTGCCATTAAATTTGCATATATCGGAGATTCATTCCCAGAAGTTCTTTTACTGCTAGGTGCACAGTCAAAAAGTTGGGCAAGACAACTATGCAATTGATTGTATTGATCGACTGAGCCACTGATTCTATACTTTGGATAGATTGTATGCTGTGTGAATATAGCTCAATAAAATTGCATTAAAAAAAAAAAGTTGGGCAGGGACTTAGTAGACCTTGATTTCTCAGGGAGGAGAATAATGCTAATATCTAATTCAGTATAAAGTTTAACAATGACTCATAGGTTCTGATTTGTCTCATTTGTCCATGTGAGTTTTTTTTTTTTTGGTTATTTCCTCCCTCCCTTCAAAAGGGATGATTTATCTTTATAGGGAGTTTTAAATTAATATTCAGTTTATTCAAATAAAGAATTAAAAAGTCTTATTTTCCTTAAGCCTGTAAGTCTCACTTATAAATCTTACTGTTTTTTAAAATAAATCCAGTGAATTTTAACAATCCTATTCAAGGGTACTTTTATTAGTGTTCCAGATGAACAGACAAAACTACCTTAAATAATCAGCCCCCTTTACAACTTGGTTAATTAAATTCTTTTAAACATTTTAACTGCATTTATAAATGTAATATATTTGATTTCTCCTCTGCAGTAGAGCTAATAAATTTATGAATATAGCGAATCCTAAGTCCTCTTGAACATCCCAACCTTGTTTACAAACCTAGCCAAATTCTCTTAAACCTTTTCAGCTTACGATCTTAACTCTGAAATAAATGACACATTTTAATGGAATCACAGAGCTAATCCATTGGTTCTGGTAGACCAAATTATCCCAAAGCACTTAAAATACTAAATACATACAGGCTATTCCTCAGCTTCAATATTCTAACCTGCTGCTGAGAACTGGCCCATTTGCTAGTCGGGAACTCTTAGGTTTGAGTAGGGGAGAATGATGGCACAGTATGGCTTAACCCAAACTCTGCCCTCCACACAGATTTTTATTAAACACTTATTATCAAGCTGGCAAAACAGTTCACCCGGCCTGTTCTGTAAAATGGGGACAATAAAGGAACTTATTTAACAGAGTCATTGTGATAATTAAAGGAATAACCATGGGTAAAGCACTTAAAACAGTGCCTAGGACACAGTCAACACAATATAAATGTTAGTTGTTGTTGTTTTTTGTCTGTGTGTAGTGTGAGGAGAGAACTCTCTGAGAGTCAAGGCAATAACCTGGCTTGGGGATATTGAAGCACACCATTTTGTCTCTCCATGATTCTATTTTCTCAACCGTGGGATCAGGAAGCAGATGGATTTTTCTCCAAGGGCCCCTCAACCTTTAGTTGGCATAAACAAGGAGACCAGGGTCTATTTCGTGTTGTGCTGTCTGTAATCCGTGACATTTCCCCTGTGAGGAAGATACTGGAAAATAAGCCTCAAGAGGTGACTATCAGGGAAAGCCCACATGGATGGACCTTCTGCACAGATGTCCCTTGCTTGTTGAGGTCAACTAAAACTGGCACCTTAGCAAGCACCAGGCGCACACCCAGGTGTGACGCAGGACTTGGGCTGTAGAGAACAGCTGAGTGGAGAGTCTTGGAGGATGTGGCCATGGCAGAGATGAATCAGGGGCCACACCCCAAGACAGGATTCCTAAACCTCTTTGTGCCATGGAGCCATTGGCTACCTGCGGAGGCCCCTGGACCCTTTTTCTAAATAGTGTTTTTAAAGTGTGTAAATTAAAGTAATAAGACTACAAGGAAAACCAGTTATGTTAAAATATAGTTATTATACACACACACATATATAATAAATGGACTCTTTTCTTAGCAAATTAAATAGCAAGTTCTCATGGCAAGCCTAACTACTCCCTGGGTTTTGAAGCAGTGATGGGAGTCAATATTTCAAGGTATCCGTACAACCTTAATGTGGTATGAAAATCTATGTGATCTCTCTTGGTCATAAAGTTCCTCTGAGACTGAGGGCACTATTGCAGTTGGCTGCCTGCATCCAGATTTGAAGGAAATGCTAAATTTCAGTTAGAAGTTGGTGAAAATAAAAATGCACAATTCCCCCTTGCTTCCTACCCAAATTTACGGATCCTCTGACTTCTATGCCATTCAAATAATGCCCACGGTTCTGTGACCCAAAGGTTAATGTACAACATATATAAGCTCTGAGGCATGCCCAAAACTGGGGAATAAAAATTCCTAAGCAAGACCCCACCATCCTCCTTGGCTGTCATGGAGAGATTTCTTACAGTGTGGAGATTAGAAAATCCCTCTCAGAAGAGGCACATTTTGTCATGTGAGGGACCTGGAAGCTTTGTGTCCTGGCGTTCTTATACCCACTAGGTAGGGGAGGGTCTAGATCCCTCATACTTGATCTGCATTTCTTTCAGAGAAGCTGGAAGACAGGGCTGTGAATTTCCCTTGAATGTGCAGAGGGGTTCAATGAAAAAAAGTGCTGCCTTGTCACCCATTGCATAATGGACCAGAGGGAAGATTTCTTGCAGCTCTCAATGGCACAGCCGAGATTTATATGGATAACCACCACAATGGTGGGAATGATAAGTTATCACACATATTTGCATATAAAGAGGTCCTTCATGAGTTCTATGGGTTCTCACAATTCAACCGTATGCTTGGGAAGAAAGTGATCTGATTTTACTTTTAATTAGAGAGGATCAGAATGGTAAATTTACGGGGCATAAAATACTCATAGTAAACTCTATATTAAGGCTAAATGAAAAAATGAGGGGCATTTGTTTTCTGATACAGGCAATGTGGCATAGACCCAGTCATCGCTGAAGTCTTGATGTGAGCAGTGAGCCTGTCCTAGGATGTCTGCATAGGGCAGTCATAGTGGAAATAATTTTATGGTCATCTCAGCACAGGATCAGTGGAAGGTGGCCAAGGGGACCAGACTTCTGAGGGGCTGTAGAATTTATGCAAAGACCTGTTATATCATGTGGGAGAGTTCACTAAATTTCTTGGTATTAAAAAAGTAACCTGAAAAAAGTTAGATGCCATGGCTTTGGAGGATATGCAGTTACTTCCATAGAATTATGATTTCAAATTTATTATCTATAAATTTCAAGAGATATCAGTGTGCTCAGAGACTTACATAACACATTTCAGAGGTACTCAGTTTCACATACAACTTTAATCGCGCATCTTCTTTGTTTCCTTACTAATAGTCCCTTGTTATAAAATCACTAGAATCTCAGTTTTTAAGTTCTAGTTCAATATTATTTTAAAGCTGATGTTCATATATGAGCTTAAGTTTGTAACTGGAAACTAACTATAAAAGTTTCAGGCTATGACAGTTTCCAAGGGACTCACTGCATTTAAGTCTGAGTTCAAATTAAATAATGACAATGGGAGGAATATAATAGAGGCTTTCTGCTTTGAAAATATAAGATGCAGGGGAAATCTGTGGGAGAAAAATGGTCAATCTGGATCATGTTTTTATGAGGCGATTCACTTACCAGGAGATACATATTTTTTTCTTCCTTGAAGTGATGGAATTTAGGTTCTGATGGAATTCTGGATGAAAGACATCCCTTTAATTTCTTGTTTCATCTATCATGGGAGTAGCTTGCTGTCACTGCAGTGGAGAAAAGCATCAAATCGCCAGAAGGTCAAGAGCCAATTGCCAAAAACCCGAAGTTACTCAGAAACTGTTCTGGGAGGCTCAAGGTAAATGTTCAAAAGATGTATTCCCTTCAAGTGTGGAGAGAATACCCATGTAAGATCAACTGAGGATAAAGAATAGTTATTGATTAATCTCCAAAGCGCTGATTTTACTGAGATTGTGGCCTACAATAGGCAGAGGTAGGTGGCAAGCAAACTTGAAATTTGCTTGCAATCCAAAGTGTTTCTGCCCTACACACTCCTGCTATTCTCCTACTGACTCTTGTCAGTACACAAAAGGATGGTGATTTCATGAAGGCTAGTTAGAGTCTACCCCAGCGTTACAGGAGGAGGCCATAAATGTGAGCTTTATGACAACCTGTTGAAGTCCAGGCCAGACTTGGCAAGAGACTCTGCTGCTCAAGGGAGGGGCTGACAGTGTAAGAGGGATGTTATGGATGGAAATATACCCCTTCAAATAGACATATTGAAGATCTAACCCCCAGTCCTGTGGATATGAACCTATTTATTAGTTAGATGGGTCATTAGTTAAAGTGAGGTCTTAATGGCTGGAGTCCTCTCTTACCAGCAGAGGGAATTTGGACAGTAGGAGACAGGTGGTGTGAGAATGGCCATGTAACAGAGGCAGAGATTCTGCTATGGATCGTTGGCAAGCTACCACCAGAATGTTACAGACTTCAGAGAAAGCATGATCCTGCAGACCTTGGTCTTGGACTTCCAGCCTCCAAAAGTGTGAAACAATAAATTCCTGTTGCTGAAGCCAGCTAAGTTGTTGTATTTGTTATAGCAGCCCAGGCAAACTAAGACATGTTTGTGCCCAGCAGGTGACTTCAAGTACGATAAGAAATGGGCTTTCAGAATTGAGTTTCTCAAAGAATCATTTCACAGGCTAGCTGCTGTATTCGTCTCAGCAGACTCTACATAAAACAAGCAAATTTAGCAGATGTCTGCCGGGCATTCCTGGGTGGCTGTGTTGTTGAAGTTGCTCATGAGAGCTTGTGGTGGTCAGTGTCATCTCTACAGAGAAACAGCTTCCTGCTCTGCACTCCACAACTCCCACCCCAAGTGAAGGAAAACCCTTTTAACCCAGCTAATATTACATGACTGTTTCCTTTTTCATGTTCATTAGCTGCTTGAATACAGAAATTGAAGTGGAAGACTGCATTTGCTTTCTCCATTTTTGATGACTCTCATCTACAGCAGGGTTTCTCACCTCCTACACATCCGATATTTTGCGCCAGATTGTTCTTTGTTGTGGGGAGCTTTGTACTGTGGATGTTTAGGAGCACTGTGGCCTCCTTCTGCTAGATGACAGTAGCAACCTCCCTAACCCCCAATTGTAACAGCCAAAATATCTCCAGACATTGCTAAAAAATACCCTGGTATTGGGCAGCAGCGATGGTGGCTCAGCGGCAGAATTCTTGCCTGCCATGCCAGAGACCCAAGTTTGATTCCCAGTGCCTGCTCATGTGAAAAAAAAGTACCCTGGTATTGAGAACCCCTGATCTATAGCAGTCTGTCTTTGGCCATGTGGAACCAAATATTACCACCAAGCTAACAGACTTTCCTAATTGCAGGCAAATTTCCAAAGGTATTTCACATGCTGGTAGGATAAACCTAGACTCATATACTTCAGTGATCTCAATTCAGCAAATATAAATATGAGAATGCTTTATTGTTTTATAAAAAACTGCCATCAACTTGTTTGTGAATCTTCTTCCCCAGATATGGGGTGAAGGGAGTCACAATGTTGTTAGCTTATAAAATTTCGTTATTTATGTTAAATTCATCCCAGCCCAGTAATCCTTATATTAATCTCATTGTCAAAAACCTCAGGCTTATCTAAATAAACATTTGATCACATTCAAGTCTTATCACCCTCTTCCACATAGTACAAGAAGTGCTCGATAGAGAGAGGGATATGGATTTTTCTTCTCTCTCCTCTTGCTATTTCCTTCCTCATCTCCATCTGTCCATCTCCATCATTTCCATAATCTGCATCTCTACCATCTCCATCCCCAATAGCTGCATCATGACCACCATCACCATCTCCATCTTGATCTCCATCCATCTCTTCTTATTGCCCAACAAAATAGCCTGGTCATAGTAGCATGAAGTGGGGAAGAGGATGGGTTAGGTGAAGAAATCCTTGGCAGCTAAAAATGTAATATTTAAAATTTATTTCCAGCATATTTACTCTTTTTATTGAAAATTAAAGCATCTACTTGCTTGTAGACAATGTACGACGTCAGGAAATGATCTATTGACCTAGGTTGGTTCCAATGATGTGAAAGGTTAATAAATCAGGAAAAGGTCATTGCAGTGCCTTAGAAAGTTGAAAAAACAGTTTTAAAAACTATACAGAGAAAGTCTTGGCCTTCTACTCAGAGCCTCTTCCAGCTTTTCAGGAACAGCTTCCATACCCACTTATTCTCCAAATATTTCTGTGCCCTCCAGAGTTGTCTGGAACAAGTCCCAGTTCCAGGTCCCCCACATGCAGACTTTATTATTCTGAGCTTTAAGGTCTTGGGAATGGAGGAGCTATGGAGTCATTAGGCCATTAGCATATTGCCAGTGTATTCATCAAGGTACCAGAGCAGAAGGACTCATTAGGTTCATCCTTAATAGAGGCATTTTCAATGAGAAACAAATATAGATTAATTAAAAGCAGATCTTGCTAAAAAAGGTAATTGTTTCTTTGATTGTAATCACTGATTTTGTAGAGAGAATGAAATGAGAGAAGAGACTCTAATTTAGGTAGCAGTTTGACATTAGGCCACTTGATTATGCTCCTCAAAAACAATGAACTTCGCAGTGGCAACTAGGTTAAGTTCCTCAGTGGTGCATTTGTCCTGGAGGAATACAAGCAAAGAAAGTCTCTCGTTGAGAGATTATATGGAAAATGGAGACACATACTAAACCCTAGTACTTCTAATCTAATCACTTGTGCTCTGTCCCAATTGGCTGTAGGCTCTTTGAGGTGGGTGTGGGGACAAAGTTGTTCTTCTTGACCTTGGCATTTTCTTAATACTCACTACAGTGATGGTGTTTGTAGCCATGGAAACGAGAGAGACAATGATCCCATACTACTTGCTTTAAGAAGCACTCATCATACAGTTGGCATATTCTGATTTTGATGTTACCTAACCTTCCTATGTTAGGTAAGTTAGGTATGGATTGTGCAGATACCAGAGCAAATTATAGGTTCCTTCTGGGTGGGGGCTAGATCACTTACTTCTTTGTATCTTTCATAGTAACCTGCACAGTTCTTTGCTCATAAGAACTCTTTCAATTTTTACTATTGTTCAGAGAGAAACTTGATTTCTTTCCTCACTGTGGTGCCAGGAAGGGTTCTTTGCTCTGGCTTTACATAAGGATTAAGTCATCTTGGCTTCTTTCTCACTGCTAAGAGGCTCCCTCAGTCCTCTACCTTTCTCCTTAAGAGTTATCAGAAGGAGATAAAGACTTGTCTGGGTTCTCAGCCTTTCCTCTCAATCAGACCTACAATTTTTCATACCTGAAGCAAACCAAAGGAAAAAAGCAGAGAAAAACAAAATTAAAAAAAGCAAATGAGACTTGAGTTACAAAATTATCGTGGAGAGAGTAACTCCCCCCTTTTCTTTATTTTTCATATCTAAGGAGCTAACCTTTTGTGTTCCTTTGTGAGAAGTGAGATGAATGCTCCCCCATCTGTTTGCTCGGCAATATTTGCTTAGCAACTCCTTAGCAGTGGTGTGAAATTACAACTGTGTCAGCCAGCTAACTCTCAGAACTGTTTCCATGAAGGACGTGGAAGTGGTCTTCCCCCTCCTTAAACTTCTGACAGGGAGGATGTGTGTGTGTGTGTGTGTGTGTGTGTGAGAGAGAGAGAAAGAGAGAGAGAGACAGAGAGAGACAGAGAGACACACAGAGAGAGAGGTTGGGTGGTGACAGCTACTTAAGATCGAAAAGGTATTCAGCTAGGAAAGGCACAGATGGGTCCTTCATCCTAAAGGGTACCATGGGTTTTAACCAGAATATATTGGGAATAATCTAGACAAGTGTATAGCAAATATTCCTGCTGCCTTTGCTATTGTGTGTACTGTTCTTAATCTTTTTATGTTAGGCTTCCAGAGATATAGCATTTGGTGGATTCAGAATAAAAATGTGTAGATGGAGTCATTAATCCAGTTTGTCATGCACTGTGTATGGCAGAAAAGTTTTAGCCATCTCACATTTGGAGTCAAATACAGAAGACAAAGTCTACTGCTTGATATGGTCTTTATGAAATCCTATCCTCCTAGGATGACTAGACTCAACGGCTCGTTGTCAGAAGCCTGCCATTGCCAGATTCACAGCCATTTAATAAGGTTAACTTTTTCAGTTCCATGATCCCAGTAACTAGAAGCCCATGTTAACCATGGAGAGTCTGACATGCAGCGCTGGGGAACCTGAAAGCTTGTGCATCCTCTCAATTTCCTTCACGTGTCTGAGATTCTAATCTGTCATGGACAAAATTTGCTGACCAAGGAGAAAGAGAGCTGTGTAGAGTTAAAGAAATCATGGCTCAGGTTTTGTAGTTATGAGTGATGGGAACTGGGATATCAAGTGTTAACTTTGACTGTCCCACCTGGCAGCTCTCAGAATTCAAGAGGGGACCCATAGAAATTTCACAGGACCCATGGATAGCCCTCCTGTGGTAGCTTGGAGCTGCAGAGCTGAGAAAAACATGTTAAACTTCATCCATTCTTATGGATGTGAACCCATTATAAATAGGACCTTTTTAGGAGGTTATTCAATTAAGGTGTGGGCCAACTGCCTAAGAATGGGTCTTAATCCTATTTCTGAAGGCTTTTCAAGGCCACAGAAAGGAAGGAGACTGAAGGGGACAGAGAGAAGCTGAAAGTCAGTGGAAACAGGAAAGCAAGGAGAAGCCAAGGTCCAACAATTGCTGACAGTCAACCCCAGAGCTCCACTGTCCTCTGGGAGAAAGCATCACCTTGAGTTTGGACTTCTCCTACCCTCAGAACTACGAACCGATAAATTCCCATTGTTTAAGCTAACCATTTGTGATATTTGCAGCCAGGAAACTAAAACATCTCCCTTACCATCCTCATCCCCTAGCATTGTACTATCTCAAGCTAGAGAGAGGTGGTGGGATATGGTTCATTACACATAAACAATTTTAATAGAATGCAAGCAAATGTCTGTAATAATTACTCTCCCCTTTAAACTCTTAATGCAGTATCTAGTCAGACAAATGTGTATGTTCTTAAAAATTCATTTAAAATACATTATTTAATCCTGAACTTATATTCAAAGTATCTTCTAAAAAAGTAGATTTGATTTATTTTGCAAATCTCTTTGAATACATGTGAAATCAAATTAATAAAAATAGTGGGAGTGAGAACCTGTAAGAATAAATTAAAATATGCACACAAGTACACACACAAATGACAAAGAGTCATGTAATCGAATAGCAAACAAATGGTTCCTTAAAGAAAATCTCTAAAATTAGCCAGGAGTAATGTAATCTATAAGGTTTTGAAATCATTTGGGGCTCTTGACACAATGCTAATTTGCTTAAATGTGCAATTTTTTCCCCTCCAAATCCTAGCTCCTTGAAGGAAAGTTGGCTTTGTAAATGGGTTAAAGAAACGTATTCTGTATTTCATAGTTGCTGCACTGTTTCTTAAATATTTGATTTTGCAATAACCCATTTAACACTGTCTCAGGGGAAAGATAAGATTATAGTTGAAGCTGCAGGTGATGGTTCCGAACAATTTGCTTGGTGGCTGTGGCTTTCAGTTCTTCTCCATACACCAGCTCGCAAATAACTCTTGATGCGTAACGCATGTTTATGGATAAGGCACTGTGTGCAGAGGCTCCAAGATGGGTATTATTCAATGTGACCTACCTGAACTTGCCTCTTAGCCAGATCCCACAAATAAATACCAACACATCACCCAAGTGCAAACCCAACCGGGTGTCCCATTGTCCCCTTCATTATGATGGCCAGGTCCTTTCACTGCCACTTCAGTGGCCAGAGATGTCCACAGCCTGAGGTCGTTAGGGGTCACCTAGCCCAGGTGAGAAGGGCGGGCAGGTGCCCAGGTATAGGGGAAGCTGCTGCAGATTGGGAGTCTAGGGGCTGGGTTTAAGGTGGCTGTGCCATGAGTTACCTGCCTCATTTGGACAAGCCATTTAATGTTTTTGTAACTCTTTATCATTTTTCTGTAAAATGAGGGATTTGGATTAAATAATCTCTAAATTTGAACTCCAAATAATTCTATACGCTTTTCCTCAGAACTCTACCTTCTTAACACCACCTTCTACCTAACCTCCTTCCCAGGGAAGTCATAGCTTGACAAATGACCCTAATTAGGCAGACCCAGGGGTGGGTGCAGAGAAGAAGAGAAGAGGACATTAAATGCCCCTTGGAGCCCTTCCTCCTGTTCCATAGAGCTGTGGCTACCTTGCAGAAAAGCTGCCAGGCCTGGGGCTGACCTCGGTTGCTGTATGTGCCAGCTCTTTCTGAGGCTTAGTGCTAACTTCCATTCCCTTTTCTTTAAGAAACTATTCTAGCCCTCAGGCTTCTGAATACTTTCTGGAGTCTTCTAATGCTACATACATTTATAGAAGTATGCATAATTATCACATAGCATCATTTATTTAAAGCACTACCATGATCAGTATATATTTTATGAGAGCAAAAATTAATATCTTAAAAAATTAAATTCTTTTTTATGTTCTTATGCTTTATCTAATAATCCGAGGTGCCCCTTCTATAGTGTTTCTGGGTTGATAATCTACTCCATTTTTATAAAGCCTGGGTTGGGAATCTGGAGGTTATTTATTTTACAGGTCTCTAAACAAAGTCCATTTTTGAGGAAAAAAAAAGTAAAAATCCCCTTTACTATAATTGAATTCTCTCTAAGGTTTTTAGCCACTATTATGTGGGGTTGAGCACTATAAAAACTGAATTTTAGATATGATGCTGTTAAACTAATAGACTAAAACCTACCTTGAATTATAGCTATGAAACTGCATTATTCTAGAAATAATTCCAGCACAAATGCCATAAAAATGATTTTTCTTTTGATTTAGGCTTTTTACCCCCCAATTTTCTCTCAGATGGTTCTCATGACATCTTATAGCAGTTCACATCTGAATTACGACTGTTAAAATGCATTAGTCAAATGTTTGTTCATGTGCCAAAATAAGGATTGATTTGAAGTATTTTAATTTTTTTATCTGTTTCATCAATAGCTCACAGGCTTCCTGGCTGTGCTTTTGCTTAATTCCTGTTTATCACCTCAGTTGATCAACCAAATATTAGTTCCAGTTGGTTGTCATTCATTAAGTCCTCCTTTAAAATTGCACAGGGAAAGTTCCCACTCATCTGCCATGTAATTGAGCTACAGCTATATGAATTCCAAGAGATCCAGGAATGAAACTCAGTTTTTTAAAGGAAAAAAGAATGGATCTCCAGCATATTACCTGAAGCCACCCAGAAAGAAAAGAGATTATTGGGGGACAGAAAAAAGAAGCATGTAGAGGAAAGAGCACCTGCTAAAATTAAAAGGGATAAGATGGGAGGAGAATCAGATAAAAAATCAGATTGTTTAATCAAAGAGACTCTAGAAAAACTGCGTGAGCTCGGTGGTGGTTAATTTTATGTGTCATCTTGGCTAAGTTATGGTGTCTGGGTGTTTGGTCTAACACAAGTCCACTGTTGCTGTGAAGGAATTTTGTAGATATGGTTGAGATCTTCAATCAGTTAACTTAAAGAGAATGCCTTTGGTAATATGGGTGAGCTTCATCCAATCAGTTGAAGGCTTTCAGAGGGAAAAACTGAGGTTTCCCAGAGAAGAAATTCTGCCTCAAGACTATACCATTAATTCTTTTCTGAGTTTCCAATTTGCTGGCCTGCCATACAGATTTTGCCCCATAGATTTCAGCCTTGACAACAACCCTCACTGCCCGCCCCCCCATCTCTCATCTTCCTGTAGTCTGTATTAGCTTTGATTCCTTGGAGAATTCTGACAGATACAACTTCACAGTGGCATTTTTTTTTTAGGTGCATGGTCTGGGAATCAAACCCAAGTCTCCCACATGGAAGGTGAGCATTCTACTGCTGAACCACCTGTGCACCCTGGAATGGGCTAGCATTTTATTACATGCAATATGCAAATTCTGTGATGAGTTACAAAAAGTTGTGCAAAAATATGTTACAAAAATGTGCAAATTCTGTTGTGAGTTACAAAAAGTACCCATACCACCCTATGGGTACTTACAATAAAATTCCATCTTCTTAATACTTCTGGTAGCTGAAATTTAATTCACAATTTCGGAAAACAGAATCCTTGAGAAGTAAACCTCAATCCTTTCTGCTGGAGATAAACTTTGTGTTCCAGCCATTTAGCTGGACTCAGAACAAATGGCACCACCTCTGCTGCAACTCTTGGGTTGGAAGTGGACACAGATTGGAAGACTGTAGGAATATCTGCAGACTGAGATCCCACTTGAAGTCATCATTAAAAACCTCACGAAGAACATGGCCCATGATTTCTGCAGATTCAGACTATGATCAACCCCCAAAGTAGAGCCCACTCGTAGCCCTTACTAGCAGCACTTTTTAATGGAGGATGTTGCCATGTACAGGTTATATATTTTTGTATTGAGGGTGTATATAAGGAGAACTTCCCCCCTTGTTTGGGTTTCTAGGGAGATCTCTGTTCCTTTCTAGAAACAGAGTGGATGTTTGAGGCAAAGCTCTGGATTTCTCCTCCTTAGTGGGGATGTGAATTAGGGATATTATAGGCAAAGGAAAGGGCATAGGGGTCAAAAATAGGTGATTGCTGCATGATTCATTCTTGTCAGGTCAGCGATGATGTTGGATCTTTTTGAGGAGGGCATGGGCATGTGTCATTTAAAAAATATATTTTCATTGAGAAATATCTACACACGTACAGTCCAACTATATTATATAATCAATGGCTCATAATATAATCACATTGTTGGTTATTCATCACTGTGATCATTTTTAGAACATTTGCATCACTCCAGAAAAAGAAATAAGAAAGAAAAGAACTCATATATCCCATATCTTTTAGCCCTCCCTCTCACTAACCACCAGTATTTCAATCTACCAAATTTTTACTCTTTATCTCCCCCTGTTATTTATTTATTTTTATCCTTACTTCCGTTTTTTACTCATTTGTCCATACCCTGGATAATAGGTGCATCAGACATAAGGTTTTCACAATCACACAGTCACATTGTAAAAGCTGTATAGTTACACAGTCTTCTTGGAGAATCAGGGCTACTGGAACACAATCCAACAATTTCAGGTGCTTCCCTCTAGCTACACCAATGCAGCATAAACTATAAAGGATATCTACATAATGGGTAGGAACAAACTCCAGGATAATCTCCCAACACTTTGCAATCTCTCAGCCACTGAGACATTATTTTGTCTCATTTCTCTCTTCCCTGTTTTGGTCAAGAAGCCTTTCTCATTCCCATGATGCTGGGTCTTGCATCTCTGGGAGTCAGGTCGCACACTGCCAGGGAGATTCACATCCCTGGGAGTCACATCCCACACTGCCAGGGAGATTCACACCCCTGGGAGTCACGTCCCATGTAGCAGGAAGGACAGTGAGTTCACTCACTGTTAGCTTAGAGACAGAGGCCACATCTGAGCATCAAGAGGTCCTCCAGGGATGTTCTTAGGTATAATTATCAGTAGGCTTGGCCTCTCCTTTGCAGAAATAGGCTTCATAGGGGTGAACCCTAAGGTTGAGGTCCCAGCCTATTGAATTGGTTGTCCCTGTTGCTTGTGAGAATATCAGGAATTCCCCAGAAGGAGAAGTTGAATATTTCCTTCCTTTCTCCCCAGACCCACAAGGGGACTTTGCAAATGCTTCTTTATTCTATGCCCAAGAGAATATCTCTGGGATATATCAAGTCATCACACAAACCCACAAGATCTCACGCCCTATTCAAGATTCCACGAAATTATGGCATTCAAATAAACTGACCATATAAGTTAAATTAGATAACGTGCTACCCAAAATATAAATTTTGCACCAAATAAACATTTCTCCTTTTGGTCTTGCACAGAGGTTGAAGTTTGAAAATATGGGCCATATCATCCTTTACCCAGTATTCTGATTTACCTTAGTCCTAACCAGATCAACTTTATTCATATCTCCAGATGAAGTCTGATTGCTTTTTCAGCTTTTAAAACAGTTGCTGACTGGGGTGATGTTAACTTTCGTAGCTTCAGTGCTCTGAGTCTCAGGTGTCATAGAAATACTGAAATTTCTGGGAATGACCAGGTTATACTCAAATAGCTCAGTATCTCAGAATTGAGAAATAACAGTTACAATGCCTAAATATATGTGACTGCTATAAATGCTTACAATCTAGGAAACTTTACAACAGGCCTCAACCTGATAATCCATATTCTCGACTTCAATTCTCCAAGACTGTATATTATAGTTAGTCCACATGAGGGAGGCATGATAATATTTGTCTTTTTGTTTCTGGCATTTTATTCAACATACTGTCCTCCAGATTCATTCACACGGTTGCAAGCTGCACAACTTCATCCCTTCTTGTGGTTGCTCGGTAGTTGTTGTGCGTAACCCCTACAGTTCCCACTCTATTCCTCAGTTGTTCCCTTGGGTTACCTTCATCCAGTGTGAAAAAACACCAGTGTGCAAATGTCTGTTCATGTCCCCACTCTCAGTTCCTCCAGGTACATACCTAGCAACGGGGTGGAACCACCACACTGCCCTCCAAGGGGCCGCACCTCTCAGCTTCCCTACCAACTGTGAATAGGTATTTCTCTTTCTCCACATTTTCTCTGGCACTTGTTTCTCTTTGTTCATTTTTAAGCAATTTTATTCACACTTATCTAAATAAATAGGCACGTTTCTTAATCCTGTGGTGTTTCAAGCACACCTTGTTTTTCCAGCTTCCATGATTAGTTTAGACATTGATGTGAAAGCTCTTATGTGCAGGGTCTTCATGATTCTTTTCTTAGTTGGTCCTCAGGAATGTTAAAGTTTGTCTTTTGGGGACAAAATTATGATTCATTGGGTCCCGGGGTATTCTTGATGCTGTTCTGTTTTCTTATTTCTGTAAGCAGAACTGAGAAGTTCTGGTTGATGTCCTTCTAGGACCAAGTACAAAGAATAGACTGTTAAAGCTCAGCTAGGGTAAGCATATTTTCTAGCTATCACTGGGACAGCTCTCCGGCTCCGTGGGCTCTGCCTTCCCCCAGGCGCTGTAGGGGTCACTGTCCCTGCTACTTCCTGCTTCTGCTTCATGAGTCTACAGGTCAGGACCTTCCTACCAGTGGGCACGTTCTCTCTCTTTCCAGGGATGAGAGTCTGGGGTGGGCCTGTGGTCTTGCCTCTCTGGGTAGATCCCAAGGTCCAGAATCGGACTTCTCCAGCTTCAGGTATCACTGTGCTCTCCTATCCTGTGTCAGTGGGGTGACCAGGCCCAAGAAAGGAGCTACCACATTAGTCCTAATTTGCATCCATTTCCTCCTGCAGATGAGGAGGAGCAGGTCTTAGCCTCCCACCCTCTCAGGCCCCCAAATGTCAGTTTATTGGCTGGGTATCCCATGAGGACCAGCATCCTCAGTTTAGTAGGCTCATCTCCAGATAAGACAGATGGGTAAGAAATCTCTTTGAAAATGGACCTACAGGAACAGCTTAAATGAATGCTGACCCCAAGGCTCTTTCCAACCACGGATGCAGAAAAAGAGAAAGCTCACAGGTGAGAATGGAATTAACTAACAGATGTGTAGCAATTGTCAAATAATGACAGACACTCACCATCCTCTGGAGCATGTCGACAGCTGGCTTTCCCGCGGTTCCCCAAATACACCAGTCCAGTTTCTTAATGATCCTGACCTCTCCCCTTTTATCCTTCCCTGCTTCTCCTTTTGTTTCCACCTACCTTTCTCTGCTTCTTAATGAAAGCTGGCCATTCACAATGGGAACAATAGGTTAAGGTGTATCATAATAATTTTAAAAAATCACATAGGTTTGAAATTGCCTACTAAAGGTCAGCGTGAACATATAAAGGACAGATATGTGCATATATATATACACACACAGATACATATATACATGTATATATGATGCATGTACACGTATGTATGGTGCATGTAGGTGTATATATGCATATAATCAGACATGTACATATACATATGTATGTGTATGAATAATTTTTGAGGAGTTTTTGAGAATACCACCCCTCTACTTTTTATGACCCATGTCAAATTTTAAATACTGAAATACCAGTACCATTTCATCCTTCTCTTCTGAAGGTCCATGACACTTTGTGTTTTTCTTATGACATGCTGTTGCATCCTGAATAATTTTTAGCTTTGTGTTTTTGTCTTATTTGCCCCACTCCTATCTCTCTCTGCCACCTCAAACTAGACTGTAAACTCACTGGGGGTAGGGGTTGTGATTTGGTTTTCTGTCTCTTCTGTCCTGTGCCCTGTGCAGCACAATAATCTTCCTGAAAGAGGCTCTGAATCGGCATCTATTGAATCGAAAAATATGGCCATATTTGAATCCCCCTAGGCTTTTTTCTTTTTCTATCTTTCTTTCTTCTTTCCTCCCTCCCTCCCTCCCTCCTTCCCTCTTTCCCTCCCTTCCTTCCTTCCTTCTTTCCTTTCTCTCTCTGTCTCATTCTCTTTCTTTCTTTCTTTCTTCTCTTTAAGAAACAGAAATAGCTTCCTTGAAACAAAAGAAAGGAAAAACTCCTGGGGAAGATGATGGAGTAAGTGGCTCCTGAACTCAGTACTTCCACCAAAGCGTCTATTAGACAGACAGGAACTTTCTGAAACAACTTCTTTGAAACACCAGAGGCCAGAATGATACTGTATAGTGTCCAGGGAAGAGCAGGAGGAAGAGACTGATAAATTATGGTAAAGAGCTATAAATTGTTTTCTCCAAGCAGCGACTATGACCACCCTTCTCCCACCCTTACCACAGGCCACTGCAGGGTCCAGTCTCTGGTTAGCAGCGGGTGATGGAAAAGGGCATACAAATCCTTCTCCCCCAAACAGGGGTGGGTATAGCAGATCACTGATCATGGCTTTTGATTAGTGAATTCAGATCACTGGGTCGCAGCTCAAGAGCAGCTGTTGTTTCAATCAGACCCAGGTAAAGGTGGCCGCAGCCA